>JBBMKA010025489.1:0-26524 GCA_037833695.1 Sechiopsis laciniata | reverse complement strand
TTATGGTCTCCAACTGTTTGGCTGGTTCTCCTCTGCTCAGCTCACACCCTCTGGCTAGATTGCTGAGTTCTATTTCTGTTTCGAATGTTTCAGCCCTTTCAGGTGCCGCACCTGGTTTGGTGGGTGTGGCCTGTCCTGGCGCCAAAACGTCTACTGGAGAGGTGGTGACCACTTACTTCTGATGTGCCAGGCACGCTTCTTAAAGCAGTATGGTAGCATTCTCGAGAAACCTGTTGTGCACCACTAACCTTGCCTACCCCTGTGAGGGTAGGAAACTTCATTATCTGATGGTATGTAGACGGAATGGCTCACAGTCGGTGCAGTGATGGACTTTCGAGTATTGCATTGTAGGATGATCTATCATCTACCACTAAAAAGTTTACCACAGTCAAGACAATATTCTCATCCTCACCAAAGGTGACCGAGAGCTCGATGTTTCCTTCTGGATATACGATGCTGCCTCCGAACCCCACCAGCGGTGTCGAACAAAGAGACAATTTGTCTCGCCCTATCCTCATTGCGTCGAATGCTTGCAGTGAGAGTATGTCAGCTGGTGGGGTTAGATATAACCAATGAGGCCACCAGGGCATCGTTGTGAGGTTGGTGTACTCGCTTTGCATCCTCATTCGAAAAGTTGATGTCATCGTCAACTGCAGCCATTATTCTTATTTCTTTACATCCGGGCACTTCATGAGCTTGCCTTGCACTTGCCTTTTGTTTTCTATTGGAGTTGCCCCCTAGAGGTCCACCCATGAAGGTTTGGATCTCTTGGAGAGGTGGTGAGTTTCTAATGTCTTGCCTTTTACTGGAACGCTCAGGTGACTTCTGTCTTTCGCCCACGTATTCTTTCAGATGTTCTTTTTTAATTAGGGCTTCTATTGCCTCCTTCAAGTCGTAGCATTCGGACGTGGTATGCCCATGGTCTCGGTGAAATAAGCAGTATTTCTCCTTACTCCTCCTATGCGACCCAATTTTCATTTTGTTGGGCCACCTGAGAGTTTCCTTATCTTTAATTTCCATCAATATTTGCTCCAAGGGAACCACAGTAGGTGTGTATTTTTCAAATTTACTGGGCAGCAGTCCCTGGCGACCCGATTTGTCTCAATTTTCTTACCTATCATTCAATTGTCTTTTTCAAGATTTCGTTCGCTCCAGCTCATGTCGATCGACGCGCCTTTCCCGTTCGGTGTTAGTGCGCTTCTCTTCTAGAGCTTTCTGAGATTTTAGCAACTCGCCTACACTCATGTATTTCTGAGCTCGCGTCAATACTTCCACATAGGTGGCGGGTGCCTTCTTTCTTAGCGACCATAAGAACTTTTCATCTTTTAACCTGGCGACGATTGCTGTCAGTGCTATGTCATTGGTGTATCCTTCGATTTGTAATGCTTTGTTGTTGAACCGCGACACATACTCTAGAAGTGTCTCGTAGCTACCTTGTTTCACTGTAAGCAGGTGTGTGGCTGGCTTCTTCTAGTCACGACCTCCTAAGAACTGGGTAATGAAAGCTCTTGCCAATTCTCGGAAGGAAGTGATGGACTTCTGCTTCAATTGTCTAAACCATCTACGAACAGCTCCGGTGAGGGTGAAGGAGAACAACCTACACTTAATGGCGTCCAGGACTCCATAGAGTTCAATCCATGACCGAAACGTATCTAGGTGCTCCACCGGATCCTTTGAACCGTCATATGTCTTCATCGTGGGTAGCTTGAACTTGGTCGGTACTTCTTCAAACATTATTTAATCAGTAAAGGGTGGGTCTACCTGGTCCACAATGCTGTTCAGGTCGAGTCCATCTTCATCTTGTGCTTTCTTCATGTCTCCTAGCTGGTCTTGGATATTTTTTAACTCGACCATCCAGGGCTGGCCTTCTGCTCCATCTCTTAGCGCCCTTCGCCGAAGGTTGATCAGGTCCTTTAAATCGGATCCATGGTCAGTTCTGCTGCTCCTTACCTCTATTGGTCTGGTTTCTCTTCTCGATCTTGACATACTTGGCATACCACGAGAATATGTGCTACAGCTTCAGACCGACCTCGACTAGGATCGAGACTCTCCCACTTCGAAGGTGACTTGGATGCGTACCACTGGTTCTCTATGTCGATCATTCCCTCCGAGGGTTAATTGTTCAACAGGTCTTACTCTCGCGCTCGCGATCCTGGCTGGTTCATCAGTCATAGGTGCCTTTCCTTTCCTGGATCTCTGCGCAGAAGTGTCGTGTCGGGCTCCCTTACAGTACCTACCAAGTCAGGCCCATCATGTTCTCTACCCGTCCTAGTGTAGTTCTTCCGTGGAGGCTGTGTCATTTGAACGCTTTCTAACTCTGCCATTGGCTCCACTCTAGCAAGTGGCTGTGCCGTTGGCAGAGCTAGTCTCTGGTTCGTGACTACCGGGGTGCCTGGTGGCGGTGTCTGGAACAACTCAGTTAGTCGTGCAATCGCCTCTGACATGTCTTGCATCCTTCTTTCCAACGCGGCTATCTTCGGATCAGACAGACTCTCCTCGACAGTGGTCTGCACGACCCCGCCTACTCTTGGATTGTGTTCTGTCTCGGTACCACCTCAGACAGCTATCCTTCTAGGATGTCTCTCATCTTCAGACTCGACTTCCTAACCTCGGTTATTAGGACTCGTACTCATCTTTGATGGTGAAGAGCAGCATTAGCAACTTGTGTCTGGACAAAGCCCGAACTCGTCTCCACAGACGGTGCCAACTGTTGATGCCGAAATTTAGTCTTCGAGATCAACGGTGAATTTGTAATTGATTGGGGACGAATTACCTACCTACAAAACAAATAAAACTGGACACCAGTGTGGTGTGAGCCACGCCGCCTCCGATGCCTAAGTCAGTCGAGATTGAAAGAGGTGGGTAGGTGAGTCAAATTTAGGGTTTCGAATTCACTTACCTCTTGACTAAATGACTTGCATATATATAGGAGGCGAGTAGGTGACCACTTTGGTAAAAATAAATATTGATTTATAGAAAATTCTCCTACTTGGGTGAATATTTCTATTTTAGGCAAATTTTCCTACTTGGGTCGAGCCCCAAATAAGGTCTATGCGTAGATAAAGAAAAACTATGAATATTTGTGAAAATGGCACGTAAATCAGAGCTAAAACAAGGGAGATATGGCCAAAAAGGTGAAAGTGGGTCGAACCGGGTCAGGTCGACACTACCCAAACCCGCCTGGGGCGGCCAGGTGGGCACGCGGGCAGGAGGCAACTAGGCTGAGGCAGGCTGGAGGCCTCACCTGGTCGTCCTGGTGGCCTCGCTTGGGCGGCCTAGTAGCCTCGTCTGGCAGGCCTCTAGAAATCTTGGTGGTTTCGCCTGGGAGGCCTGGTGGCCTCGCTTGGGCATCCTAGTGGCCTCGCCTGGCGGGCTGTGTGGCCTGCGCCTGGATGTCCTAGTGGCCTCGCCTAGGCATCCTAGCGGCCTCACCTTGGCGGCCTGGTTGCCTCGCTTGGGCGTCCTGGTGGCCTCGCCTTGGCGGCCTGGTTGCCTCGCCTAGGCATCCTAATGGCCTTGCCTTGGCGGCCTAGTTGCCTCGCCTGGGCGTCCTAGTGGCCTCGCCTAGGCGTCCTGGTAGCCTCGTCTAGGAAGCTTGGTGGGCCTATGTGGCGCGCGCCAGGGCGGTCTTGGTGGCCTCACCTAGACGACCTAGTGGGCCTGCATAGCCGGCGCCTAGGCGACCTGCGTGGCCCCGCCTTGGCGACACGATGGGCCTATGCGCTTGCCTTGGACCTCGTGTCAACTTCTTTGAACCTTACTTTATCGGGCCAGTCTAATCCTAAGACTATCTTTCGTGGGCCCGACTCCACTCCGAGTAACCCAATTTCTCGGGCTTAATTTTACCCATAATAATGTATGACCGGTTACAAGTTGAAGTAATCCTCCAACTTTCACTTTATTGCTTTCAAAATTATATTTTTTAAATAAGAATTCTTCAATTTAAATTTTTGAAAGTTTGAATCCTCACATATAAACCTTTCAATTTTTCATTTTCCATTTAAAAAAAAAATTAATAAATAAAAACCCTTTGTTTTAAACTCTTAATCCAATGTTTATTATTTCTTCTTTTAAATTATATTTTGAGGTTTGTTTCAAATTAAAATTTAATTTTGAGTAATAGTAGTTTTCTCTTTTGAAACTCAAAAAATACATGAAACTTTCGAAATCATAACAATATCTTTTAAGATATATGTATTAAAATGCTTAAAGATATTCAATTAACCTGAAATTAACTTGTATTTTTCAATAACAATACTATTTTTTTTCTTGTGAAGATCCTTTATTATGGATAGAATTTTGGGTAGTAAAAACTAGACCCAGGTGAGAACGAAGCATGAAGCCAAAGTTTGAGCAACACCGACCCTTCAAATGGCTAGGCAATGCGGGCTAGATCATAAAGGGTTCCCTTAGGGGATCGGACCTGACCTCAACTACAGATTTTGTAACACACTTGATCCCTCAAGGGATTAGGCTCAACATCTGAGCGGACTCCAACTAGGCATCCCCGATCCCTATAGAGCAGTTGTCAGCCCTTTAAAGAGTTTTCATCGATTCTTATAAGGCCTCGTTGAGCCCTATGTCACTGGTGCAATCACTACGAGGATCGAGACCAACTCAACAATACATCTATTGTAAGCAAATGTAACATCCGTTCTTAAATGTGTAACTGAAATGTTATATATTAAATATTTGTATTAATATCACGAAAACTATTACGTTTTTAGTAAGTTATTGTCGGGCTTCAACACAACTTCTCTTTTAACTCTCTTTGTTTTCTCCAAAATACTGACTTGAACTCGGAGTGTCCGTGCTAAGCACCAATCCCTTCACGTGTTTACTTCCTTGCAGGTCACTCTAAGTCCTTTAAAATAAAAATTCACAACTAATATCGACCCTCTAAAAAACGATATGAAGAGTTTGCTTCGCCTGTGGCAATGAATGAATGATCTATCAACAACTTCAATGGGAGAATATAAGTGATGTTGCGAGTCACAATCCAAAAATTCAAAATGATGATTCAGACAACAAAAGAATTATGGAAAGGAAAGTTGTCTACAGTAAGGAAGATCATGTTCCAGATAATGGCCCATCCCAAGAAGAAGATCGAACGTGGTAGATGAAAGCAACAATCATCAGGCGAAATGAGTCAATTCGATCACAATGGGCAACATCGACGATCCATTTCTCACTCGAAAGAACAATAAACAAAGCCTCCCCCCCCCCCATAATCGATCTAATCAAGGATGAAGCAATACTCAAGCATCTCAAACCCAATATCATTGGCGAGTACGAACTTATGGCGAGAAAATTCTACAAGATATCAGTCTTAAAAAGATTATTAATCAAACACCGAAAATAAATCAACATTTGACATTAAGAGAATAAGATCTTTAAGGTCACTCTATCTGTAAAAACTAACCCAGCCCCATTAGAAGAAAACGTAAAGTGCGTAGCGTTAGAAACAAAGATTGGTTGGCAAAACACTTGGAACAACTTTTGAAGTGCTTTAGGAGTTACACTTGATCATGGATATCCTAATACGATGATGCACGAACGAGCAACTCCTCGAAGATCAAAGATCATAGATGAAAGATTGAAGACCAAAAATCGAACAAGCTACACTTGTCGAATTGAAGGTTGAAATAGCCAACCTCAATCGTAGGTTTTATGGGTAAATTTGAAAAGATTTAATTAAATTCATACATTCGAGATGTGATCAAATATTATAATCCATTCAAAAATATTTTGGGTGATTGTGAATTTTGATTTTAGGTTATTTTTTAAATAGGAATTTTAATGGGATTTTCATTAATATATTTTTAATTTTTTTTAAAAAAATCCATGTCAAATTTTTTTTTTAAAAAAAGAAAGTAATATTGGCAAAATCAAGAACGAGCCCTTGTAAAAAGACGAAAAGGCTCATGCGTGTTAATGCACCTCACTCCATTCCAGAATTTTCGATCTACCATTAGGCTTCATCAAATGAAACTAATTAAAGTTATTAGTTAAATGGATTGAAGTCAATAAATTAAACAAATTGAAGTCAACCAGTTAAGCTGATTGAAAACATTTAATTGAAACGAATTGAAAATAATTAAGTGACGCTGGTTGGAGGCAATCAATTAAATGATCGAAGACAATAAAGTTCAAATTTAACTATCTTTTTCATGAAGAAAAATAAGGAATGAAGAAATTACAAAAAGTTGTCACGGTTAATGACTTGAAACACTGAAACTGATTGAAAACTAAGTGAAATTGATTGAAATCAATCAAACTTATTGAAATCAGTCCGTTAAATGGATAAAGACAATGAAAATTGAAATTCATCTATTATGTATACGAGGGCAAATGAAGAAAAAAAGATTAAAACAATAGAAGAGAATGAAAAATGAATGTTGAAAAGGTTGACACTAATTGAAGCTAATCCATGACACTAATGAGTCAAAATGATTGAAAGAGTAAAGTTAAAATATTAAAAAATAAACGTCTAGAAATTTGTTAAGTATGAAATATTTCTAAAAAGTTGCCAACATTAAAATAGGCATGCTAGAATTTATTACCTACAAGAAATTCTCAATTTAATTATGATTCTAATTTTTTTGAAGGGGTTATGGGTGAATTTAAAAGTCAATTATTCGAATTATAAAAAATATAATTAATATTAGAGGTCGTTGCAATTTAGTTAATTATTTAATTATTTTTGAAAAATCATTTCTAGACCTTAATTTTCGGTCTATAAAATTTTAGTTAATTTTTTTAATAACTTTCTTAATTTAGCTATTCCGCTAGTTAAACTCTTTTCCGTTTTCATAACACTACTAATGGGCCATCCACCCAAACTTATTAATGGGCCAAAAATGAAAATGGGCCCATAACTCAATACTGCTAATGGCCTACCCACCCAAACTTAGAATTGGCCAAAACATGAAATGAGCCCATAGAAAGTTGTGGTATTATTTAGTCCTCTTCCATGACTAACACATATGGTCAAGGCTTAGCTAAAAATGTCATAATTTAAATAAAATATTATTTAAAAAAAATTACATGTACATTTGAGTTCTTTTTTTTTTTTGATAAATTGTTATTTTGAGTCTTCTAAATAGGGAATCATACATGTGTGTGTTTTTAAATTCTGACGTTGTCGTCTTTCATTTTAATTCTTTTTGACTCAATATCTTTAGTCGGGAGGAAAATTTAAAAATGACTAAAATCAAAAGTCCAGTTATCATTATTTATTTGAATTCAAACAGAAGGAAGGACCACAAATCCTACTGGTATTATTGTTCTTAAATAAAATGGAAGTCAAATACTGGTTTTAAGGATCGAATTCGTGAAATTGAATTAGATTATAATCAATCAATCAAACCAACACGCTATCAATCTTTTTGATAAATAACTTAAAAAGCATCCAAAATCACTTGTAATTGCCAAAAGAAACAGAGCTTAGTGATATCTTATATGACTCCTAATAACTAAAAAGTTATAAATTCAAAATCTCATCCTAAATGTTGTTAAATTTTAAAATAAAAAAAAAAAAAAAAAATCACTTTTAAGTGATTTTTTTATCCATTAATATAATATGATAGATACTATTTTGAATAAACTACGTTAAAATGTTTTGTTGATCATTTCTTGTTAAGTCAAGTGGCTCCACTATACTCAAAAGGATGAGAGACAAGTGGACTTTTTTAATTGGTGATAATCAAATTTAACTCTATGGTCGCGAATCAATTTTGATAATCAATATTTCTTCTTATCTTATTTTAGGACAATAGTCCCATTTTTATAGCGTTTGTGGTCTCTTCTCCTCTCCAATTTGAACTTAAAAAAAAAAAAATAGTGGCTCTACATTAAACCTTTCTAAACCTTTGACTTTAGGTTGAGCTTCGCTTCATTTCTCTTTATGCACTTTCTAAGTTTTATTACTATTTTTATATGGGGAAAGTAACTTTTGTTTCTCTTATTCCTTTTACACCATTCTCTCTCCCTACTATTCGAGCATATTTGCATACAATATGGTAACGTTTTCAGCAGGAGTGCGTTTTTCCTTCTTCCAAAAAAATATGCTAAAAAATAAATCTGTCGAAGAGATTCCAACTCACATTGAATGTTTACTTGGGGAAGAAGCAAAAAAAGTGTAGAAGAAACTGAACATGTCACTTGATTGTATGAAAATCAATATAAAAAGTGTAGAATCAAACATTAAAATAGTTATATGAAAACCACTGTTGAAATCAAGCTAAATTTGAAAGTTGTATCTATCTCTGCTTTTGTAGGTCTTATGAAAATTTTGATGTGATTCTTAATAGATTATTAAATAACTATTTTTTACCAAACAACTTAAACGTTTAAGATTTTCCTATAATTACTTTGTGTGATTCTCTATCAATCCTTGATTTCTCAAACGAACCATTATTCCATCCTCAAAAGAACTTATAAGGGCCGTTCTGAGCTCCTCGCGACTTCTCTCCTGGAGGTCGGCTCGTTAGCACTTGTGTGCGTCCCGTGTCTACCCAACTAAGTATTTTGGTTGCGGGTTTTCTCCAATCCGCTTACCTAAAGTGGAAAATCTAAAAAAATTTGATATCTAGCAACACACAACAATGCATGAGCAATGACAGTGCGTAAGGCATTAGATGCGACATGTGAGAAATGATTGGACGATGTGCAATACAATCCCCCATTTACACGACTCCACGCGTTAGGCTCAATAAATGGTCCATAACATGCTCAATGTCCTCGACTCAATCAATAATCTAAGGCTCGGTCAGGCTCTCTATGTGGCTTAAACACAGCTCGAAACTGTCAACCTTTGGCACGACACCGATGACTCATCAAAACTCAGGACTACTTGTTTGGCTTGGACTCATGGAAACTGTGCACTCAGACTTCGTTGCATGGCTCAGAAAAATGAACGACTCAACTAAATAGATATTGCAGCTCAAACGATTAACCTACAGCTATGCTTCTCAACAAAACCTAGTGACTCTAAAATGCGATGTTGACGTTGCGGGTCACAACGACGGCACTACATGATGATGTGTGAACAAAATTGATGGAAATGTTGGAGAACGATGGAGGATTGCTCGGAAACTAGACGACAAAACTCCTTACAGTCGCAAAATAGAACATGACAGAACAAACTACAAACCATTCGCTAGAAACGGCGAAAGCTCATCGAAAACTCAATGACGAAGGTGATTGAGTCGAACTACAACGGCGGCGACCCAAAAAAAAAAAACAGAGGTAATGGGTGCGACTTTAAAGGTGAGGTGATGGTTGAACTGTGCAAAAATTAAGACCTAGAAATTTTAAATGAAGCTTAAATACCTACCCATAAAAGTTCTTCTTAACTATAATTTTACCATTAAAGCCAAAATAAAAAATTACTTTTATTCTTTACAAAAAAAAAAAAAAAAAAAAAAAAAAAAAAAAAAAAAAAAAAACTTTAGGCATTACAACATTTCCTCTTTAAAAAACTTCCGTCCTCGAATATTTACTAAGGCTCAAACAACTCAGAATAATGAGAGCGCATATCCTTTTCACACTTCCAAATGGCTTCCTTCAACTTTTAACTCCTCCACAACACCTTAACAAAAGCAATCTCTCGATTCCTCATAATCTTATGGTCTCGATCTTAATGGAAGTCAAATCTTCATTTATTTTCATAGGCTCATGGTCAACCGCGTTGGACAGATCGGAAACATGCTAACGAAGCATAAAAATATAGAACGCATTATGAACTACAGACAACGATGGAGGTGACTGGGTGCGATTATGATCGGCTATGCATATTACTCTTTTGATTGAATTGATAACTCTTAAGAATTGAGAGTTAATGGCTAAGTTTGATGGTATTTCGCTGGAAACTTCGCTACATCATAAAATGAATTCGCTGATTTTGTTCGCTTTAGCATCATAATTGGGCGAAATGCAAAATCCTATAGTTTTCTGTTTAGGATAATATTTTAGAGGTTTTATGGAGCAAAGTGCATGAATGTGTGAATTCTATAAACTTAATATTTTGATTTCGCTACAGCATTCCTAGTGAGCGAAATGTGAAGATGTTAAAAGCTTCGCTAGAGTGAAATGATTTCTAGCAGGATGTGCTCTCGGGAAAATATCTAAAGTGAAAGACACTTGTCAAAGATCCGAGAAAATCCTTTCAATCGCAGTAGTTGCTCATCGACCGCTTTGGCAAAAAGGACATGTACGTGAATTTGTGGAGCAGGCTGGCAGCGAAATGGAGCAGAGAATGTCACAGTGGTCTAGAGGGGACAAGAGATCGTGGAGCAGAGAGTGTCAGAGCCCTGTCGCTGGAGCAAGCAATATAAATAGCAATCCTTGGTTTTCGTTGAAGCCCATCCTCCATTTTCTAGAGAGATCATCGTCAAAGCTTTCATTTCCGGCCAAATTTCCTTAGCATTAGTTCGTAGGTTAGCTTAGTCGTTTTCGCTTTTGTTTTCAGTTGTTAAGTAGTTTTGCCTTAGCATAGTCGTAGTTATCCGAAGTTGCAGGGCATAGCTTGAGCCAAGTTCAGAGTTACTGCTTTAATGATTCTGACCAGGCTTTTTCTAAACTTTGCTTCTCTTTTTCTTGTATTTGCTTTATTTTCACTTTAGCATAGTTTTTGTAAGAAAACGTTATTATTTTGTTATTTGATGAAGATGAACTTTGTTTATTACTTTGCTTTGAATCTATTTATCATCATGAGTAGCTAAGTCTTTAATCGGAAGGAAGTAGGCAAGTAAGAGTATTTAGCTTAAGCAAAGCTGTAGCAAGATGTCAAACTATTAATGCATGTTGTGTTAAACTTGAAATATATTCCGTCTGACAAACCATTTGTATATCTTTATTTCGTTTTCGAGAGAAAAGGAATAGAACGAACTTGCATGTCATAACATTAGGATTGCTAAGTTCTGCTTGCTAGTCAAAGAACATTTAGAGATAAGGTTTGCCCAATCCTGATTGCTTAGTTAATTGTTGTTTGAGTTCGAGAGAACCTAACTAGGAGCTCAAGAGAACCAAGTGCTAGAGCTCGAGAGAGCCAAGAGTAGTCCATCAGTAGTTCACTTCTTAGCATAACGCCACTTCGCTCTAGCATAATACTCCGAAAAGTCCTAGTTTCCTTCTGATGCCTTTAACCTGATTAAAGTTAGTTTATCATTCTTAGCCTCTTACTTATTCCTTCATTTGAGCATTGCAGGTATTTCGCATTAGCAAAGTTATTTCGCTTTAGCAAAGATAGTTTAGTTCCATCACAACAATTTCCCTTATCACCATGACTTTCTAAACTTCATTTAAGCATGTTGTTAATCACTAATCCCTGTGGAGATGACTTTTACTGACTTTAAAACTTGCTACAACAGGACTGTGTATACTTGCTCAACCTAGGGAATTCACACACACGCATAACATCTCAAGCTTGAGTTTTGCTCCAGCAAAACTAGAGCATTCCACATCATACCATATTTACTTTCCATATTTTATATTACTTTTAATTGCATTGTGCTCGTATTGTCAACAACATGATTCTAAGTAAAGATGCTATTGTAACACTTATGTTCTCAAAATTACAGTCTTGTGCAAGTATAAGCAGTCGAATCGCAGTAAGTGATAAGTATTATTTTATCATTCTCCATAGGGATTGATGTGTCTAGAATTAAGCTTTTCAACTTTAGAGTTGTGCAGGAAAATAAAAATCAAATGTTGGTTGATTTGGGTTTAGATTTTTCAAATACATAAATGAAATAGCTTAGGTGAAATGTGAATGCATGAGATGCTAATCATGCAATAATGGCGAGTTAAATTTCATGTTTCCCTAATCTAACGAGTGCTTCTGCCCCTATTGGTTTATGTTGAACTCAGCTTCCGCTACGGTTCTTCATACTGGGTTCCGGGCGATGTATGTATTAGTAAGGCTATTCCTAACTCTTCAAACATGGGAGAGACCTCGCATTGACCTAAAGTATTTTGCTGGATCTTCCGCTAGTTCTCTCTTCTGATTTAGTTGGCGGTTAGCATGCGTGAGTAGCTATTCGACACACACTTAACATAAAAATGCAACATCATAATATTTAATCACCTGCAGTCCTAACATGCATTCTACCTACCAAATTCCACCCAATGCCTTAAATTATGAAAACATGCTGAATGGAAGTATAAGTTTCAAATACTGAAATATCATTTCAAAATTGCTGATGCTACAACTACTCCTACTACAATAAGAAATAAATTGAAATGGTACGGTTGTTGTAGATGGGTAGTCTCCATTGTCAATGGTTTCCACGAACACCTTCCGATTGTCTTCCTCAACAGCAGATTACTCCAGATAAAGTGACTCCCAGCCAACCGACCAGATAATTCATTCTGGTCTATTGTGCTCCTTAAATAGTACCAGATTACTTGGTGAATAAGTTTGGATGATTCTTGAATTGTATTAATCAATGCTTGATTACTTGATTTAAGTTGAAATTCCTTGAGTTACGCTGGATTTCATTCTAATTGATTATCTATTCTTTCCTTGTCGGCGTGATTCTTCCAATGCGGCTGTCTCATGAATGTGTTATATCGCTTTTGTCTCTCTTTTTTTTGCATTCAACAAAAGATTACATCTCCATCATTTCAGTTTTTCATTCCTCCATTGCATAAATGTATATTAGCGCAATTTATTCCTCATTTCATGCAGAAAATGCAATGCTAACCTTTCTAATACTAAATAGTGGATGCGTGCTACTTCTAACAGTTTTATTTACTATTTTGCTCTCAAGTACTTAATTATTCCCTCCGAACCTTAGAAACATGCTAAATAAAGTACCATAATTTATGCTCTGTTTGAGATCTATCTAGAGGCAAAGCCAAACGATATGCCATTGCACCAACCCTCTAGAGAATTTTAAATTGCCCAACAAGCCTCGGACTCAGTTTTCCTTTATTCCCAAATCTTAGTATGCCTCGCATCGGTGCGCTTTCAGAAACACATAACCCTCAACCTCAAATTCCAGATTTCAACGACAAACATGAGCATAACTTTTCTAATGACTCTAAACGGTAAGCATTCTAGCCCAAATTTTCTAAACTGCCTCATTGGTAAACTACAAAAACTTTTGGCCTAACAACTTCTCTCACCAACCTCATCGCAATGGATGAGTGATCTACATCTCTTTCCATATAGTGCCTCAAACAATGCCATATTAAGTGGACTGATAACTGTTATTATAAACAAACTTCATCAAATACAACCATTTATCCCAACTGCATGGAAAATCTAACAAACAAGCTCTCAACATATCCTCCAAGATTTGATTAACTCTTTATATTTAACCATCTGTTTGAGGATGAAAAGTTGTTCTGAACTTACAAGTCTTATCAAGGCCTTTCTTAAGGCTCTTCCAAATACATGAAGTGAACCGAGCATCTCTATTTGAAAAAAATACTCACAGGAACTCGTGAAACTTCATAACCTCTTCCAAGTACAATTATGCCCAATTCTTGATAGAGTAATCCAGTCTTCCTGGAATAAAATGAGCATTCTTGGTAAGTCGATCCACAATCACCCATATCACGGTGATTCATTTCGCCATCCAAAAAAGTTCTTAAATATAGTCCATACATCATCCTACCTTTGCTCTGAAACACTTAGCGGCAATAATAGCCTAGCTAGCATCTGCCTCATTGCCTTTACCTTCAAACATATCATGCATTTATTGATAAACTCAACTATTTCTCTTTTCATATTATTCCACCAATACAACTTCTTCAAATCTTGATACATCTCAATACCTCTGGGGTGCCATGTAAACACAAACTATGAGCCTCAAACAGAAACTCAACCGTGATCTTAGCATCAGCAAGTATAAATAATCTCTATTTGAACTGTAACCCACCATCTGAAGCTGATGAACAGTCGTTGTCCTACTCGGCATGCACTCTAGCGAACAGAACTAACAGCCTCGCCCCTCAGGTCACTCTACTGACCCTCTACAATCCTCTGTCTTAACAAAGACTATATTGCCAACTGTGTCAACTAAGATGTAGCCTCTCTAATCATCATAATCTCTGCTCAAACTAACTTACGCTGCAAAGGCACCTACAAATTAACCTAAGTTGTTGAATGACAAACCTTCAAACTCAGGGCATTAACAACCAAATTCACTTTACACAAATGGTAAATAATCTCACAATCATAATCTTTTGCAACCTTTTACCATCTATGTTGTCTCATATTTAGCTCCTTCTGGGTGAAGAAGTACTTTAAACTCTTATGGTTCATAAAGATCTAAAATCTTTTCTTCATATAAGGAGTGTCTCCCAGTTTTCAAAGTAAACACCACAGTTGCTAAGTCCAAATCATGAGTCGAATAATTCGAAGCGTACGTCTTAAGCTGTCTAGACACATATGCTATCACTTTTCCCTCTTGTGTCAAAAAAAAAATCTAGGCCTTTCTTGAAAGCATTAATGTAAACTACAAAACCATCCAATCCCTTTGGTACTCGCAAGATCGGTGTTGAAGTCAAACATCTTTTTTCAATTCATTGAAAAAAGCCCCACGCTCATCTAACCACACAAAATGCCTGCCTCTTTCTAGTCAAATGTGTCATTGAATGATAGGTCTCAAATAGGGCATAAATTAGGTTACTATATTCAACATTATTCTAAGGTTCGGGGGGAATAATTAAAAAGTTAAGAGCAAAAATGCGAGTAAAACCATTAGAAGTCGCACGCATCCATTATTAAGCATTATAAAGTTTAGCATTGCATTTTTTGAGAATAAAATAAAGAATAAATTTCGCTAATGTACATTTATACAATGCAGGGTTGCAGAACTAAGATGCTGAAGATAGGACCTTTTATCGAATGCAACAAAGAGAGACAAAAGCGATATAACACATTCATGAGACAATCGCGTTCGAAGAATCTTGCAACAAGGAAATAACAGATAATCAATTAACATTGAATCTGGGGTCAATCAAGAAATCGCAGCATAAATCAAGAAATCAAGCATTGATGAAAACATTCTAGAATCATCCAAACTTACTCACTAAGTAATTCGGTCCTATTTAAAGAGCACAAAAAGCCAGAATGAAGTATTTGGTCAGTTGGTCGGGAGTCACTTCACCCAGACGAATCTGACGTTGAGGAGGACAATTGGAAGGTCTTTGTGGAATCCATTGACAATGGAGACTACCTATCTACAACAATCACACCATTTCATTATTTTATTTCTTTATGTAGTAGGAGTAGTTGTAGCCTAGACAAATTCGTAATCATATTTCAACATTTGAAGTTATTATTCTCTTCTAGGATGTTTTCATAATTCAAGGCATTGAGTGAAATTTTGTATGTAGTATGCATGTTAGGATTGTGGGTGATTATATTTTATGATGTTTCATTTTTATGCTAAGTATGCGACGACTAGCTACCCACGCATGCTAACCACCGGTGAACTCGGAAGAGGGAACTGGTAGAAAACCCAGCAGAATACTTTAGGTCAATGCGAGGTCTCTCGCATGTTTAAGAGTTATGAATAACCTTACTAATGCATGCATTATCCCGAACCCAGTATGAAGAACTGCAATGAAAGCTGGGTTTAACATAAAACAATGGGTGCAGAAGCACTCATTAGAATAGCGAAGCATGAAATTTAACTCACCATTATTGCATGATTAACATCTTTTGCATTCGTATTTCACCTAAGCTATTTTTATTTTCATATTTATAAAATTCAAACCTAAATCAATCAACAATTGAGTTTTTATTTTTCTGTATAACTCTTAAGTTAAAAGGCTTAATTCTAGACATCAATCCCTGTGGAGAACGATAAAATAAATACTTATCATTTTTCGCAATTCGACTGCATATACTTGCGCAAGACTGTAATTTTTAGAAACATAGGTGTTAGGGATATAATCGATCATCTGCTAATTGATCCTTCACAAGTTGTTCATGATTACAGTTGGGTCAAAATTCTATTTTACCCTTGTAATTTTTTTTCCTCTTTAAGTGCCACTGATTCCTCTAATTAACAAGTCGTTTATGAACCAACCATAAACCAGTATCCTCTCAAGTCAATGAGAGAGGGGTACCCTTTATTCAAGACCTAGAACCAGTCTTTGCGAGAACTACTCTTATACTTCCACACAACTATGGAATGAGTGAACTCCACCTCGTAACATTGCTTTAGAGTTTGTGCCTTAAAGGCTTAGTAGTTTGTACTTAAAGAACAATTATCATTATTTCAATTGTAAATTTATTAAGAGTTATTTATTTATTCAAACTATTTTTAAATTTTCATTATCCAAACCAAACACATTAATTAGATTAGTGCCATGAAACCGTAGTTTAGATAAGTATGTGAGACATACAAGTGGATCTTTATCCAAGTAAATACCCTAAAGTAGTCTACAATATATGGAACTAGGCTGGGTGTTTCATCTTAATAACACTGTTCATACAATTCACTTTGCAAGTGTTTCAAATAACTTGATTCAGGTTTTTCATGTGAGTGGGGGTATCTAGGCAAATAATTTGCATAAGACTAGACCAGAAATATTTGATCTATTTAAATAATTTCGTTATAAACTTAAATCAATATTTCGTTAGGATGGCTGACTGTTGGTACTGAGTTACCTCGTGTGCAATATTTACACACTCGCGTAAGTATACGCGATCTGCAGTAAGTAATAAGTAAATTATTGATCTCCACATGGACTGTGATTTATCCAAGGAAAATGTTTAGAATTGAACAATAAGTAAATGCATAGATGATGTGATATTTTGGGTTGAATGGTAATACAAAAAATAAACAAAAGTAAAATAGATTGAGAGAGATAAGGCTAAGCTAAGATACTCATGGGAAGCAATAGCAATGTGTTATGAAGAAATGTGCGGTAAGGGAAGGATAACTGACATACTACGCCTTACAAACTTCCGCTTCCTCTTTCATTCGCATCAAGTCCGACTTCTGCTTCAACTTGATGTAAGGTTAAATCGGTGCTATGTATGCAGTACTTACACGTTTATTCATAAACTCCGATTCAAAGAATTAAAGACTTAATTCTAACCTACTGAACATGCAAATAGACTTAGGTTATTTTCTCTTTTGATTTACAACCTACGTGTGGATGGCTGGTCGACACTTACTGTTAAGATTAAGCTCCTAAATAACATTCATCAATTACACTCTTCCTATTCCTTCTTAATACATGTTATAAACTATTCCACTTTTTTCTAGCGTTGCCTCAAGAAAATTAGTTCATCATAGAAACAAAAAACACTGATAACGACATAGAAAACATGTTGAAATAGTTTACTGAATGAAATAACAAAACAATCAAAATCTCGGTTCTCGTCTCTCCAACCTATCAAAACCTATTACAGAGATCGCCTTTTATAGGCTCCTTCATCAACTTTCGGAATATTCCAGAATAGGCACAAATCAATCAAGGTGACATCTTTCCTTGTATAAACTTGCCAATTGAGTTTTTATTTGTCTAAGGTAAGAATATCTTAATTTTAGCAATCCGTCTCGTAATTGTCTGGTTAGTCAACTTCTTGCTCCCAATTGATTCTTTCCTTATTTTTCTTGAAGTGTGCTAGCAATTCTCGAGCATATTGCTCGCGTTCGCGCATCTCAAATCTCAACTCTGCATTATGTCGTAAGCGCTAATTCCTACAAAACAGTTTGTCAGCATAAGCCTTGCTAAGTACGTGTTAAGTGTGCTAATTCATTCATTTTAAGCGCTATAATTCATATCTCGCAATTTATTCCCCTAATGCGTAAGTATTCACATATTACACCTTTTTCTCTTTATTTTAACCTCATTCGCATCAAATCTTAATTGATAACTGCAAATAATGATTCAAACTTATCCAAAATTCTTACTCTATTTGAGAGTCATCAAACTCCCAAATTTGAATCATTGCTCGTCCCGAGTGATGCTAATATAGGTGTAATAACTGCTAAAATTAACTGCTAATCATAATGCTGTGTTTTTCCTCTTGTTTACAAAAATATTCTTTAGATACAATTGCCTTAATATGCCAGATGCTTAATCATCCCAATTCATTTTTCACTAAAGTCCTTTCAATCTCATCTCAGTCCTTGTCCTTTTTGCCCTCAACTCGACGCACAACTCCTAACTTGGAAACTTCTAATCTAATGCACTTCAATCAAACCCTATTTTGATCATTTAAGCTTGGAAACTTCTACTCTATTTGCCTTTGTGTGTTGCTTAAGTAACTCCAAAAGAAGTTGCTCGTCCTCTAGTGTCAGTTGAGATGATATAATGATGGGTAAAGTCTCTTTTTCTCGCAGATAACCGTACTTCAAATGCGAAGGGAGAGGTTTTAGCTCCAACATTGGAGGTTCTTCAATTGAGAGGCGCTGAGGGGAGTTGTCTCTCATCGCAAGATCCAACGCCTCGTAATAATGCACTTCTTCGAACACTGAATCCTCCCATGTATCGCTCTACATTTCTTCTTCTTCCCTAGCGTGCTCGTCAATGTTTAGCATCATTTTCTTTTGTTCGCTTTTGACTGCTTTGTCCAACATCACTTCGATCTGGTTAACATTGCAATTTCCTTCTGCATCGATTTGCTACATTAAGTCGAATGTGTTGAACTAGATCTACTGATGGTTCATCCGCAATGTAATCATGCCTTCGTACATATCTACTAGTGTTCGTCTTGTTCTAAAAAAAATTCTTCCTAAGATGATTAGAACTTCCAAATCGACTTCGTAATCAAGAATGATGAAATCCGCTGGAAAGATGAACTTATCAACTTGAACAGGACGAGTGATCGACTTGTCAGCAAGTTGAATCAAGAATGCCTTCAATTTTTCCAACAGGACGAGTGATCGACTTGTCAGCAAGTTGAATTGTGATAGTCATAGGTCTAACCGCACCTATCCCAAACTTTTTATAGATTGATAGAGGAATAAGGTTGATGCTGGCACTCAAATCATAGAGTGTGCATCCAATATCGTGGTTACCAATCTTAACTGGAATAGTAAATTAGCCAGGATCAACTTCTTTTATAGGGATTTTGTTCTGGACAATCGCACTGCATTCCTCGTTTAATGCCACTACCTTGAATTCCTCGAATTTACATTTTTCACTAATTGCGTCCTTTAGGAATTTCATGTAGTTAGGCATTTGTCTCAATGCGTCAACTAAAGGAATGTTGATGTGCAGTTGCTTCAAGATGTCCGTGAACTTCTCGAATTACAATTCGTTTCTTCTCCTTCTAAGTCTTTGTGGATATGGTGGCTGAGGTGGCTAGTTAATAGGCAGTGGTTTGGCCATGTCCGTAGCATTGCTTGTTTTCATCGATTGTTCATTCGTCCACTTTGCTGGTTGTTTCTCCATTGATGATTCTGGGGTAGGCAAGGTTCCTTGATATTTCCTAATCTCCTCGCTGTCCATCAAAGGTTTTCCACTCCTCAATTCAATTGCATTAACTTGCTCCTTTCCATTTCGTCTAAAGCCTTCCGTATCCGACGATAGTTGTCCTAGCGGTCTGTTCTTTAAGTCTACAGCGATCTGGCCTAGTTTCAGTTTCAATGCTTGAAGAGTTGCTTGTTGCTTCTTTAGCAAGGTTTAATGATCCATCATCATTGCATCGTTCTTCACCATGTTTTCTTTCAGCGATAGATCTGTTTGATGTGCTTGTTGTTGGTGGTTTCCAAATCCAGATTGGTGCGACATGCGCTGCTGCCTGGATTGGTTAGCATTACTATTCTATCCTCTCCTTGAGAAATTTGGGTGTTACCTCCATCCAGCATTGTACGTGTTTGAATAAGGGTTATTCTGAGGTCATGAATGCAAATTGTTTATGTACATGACTGACTCTGGGATTTCGCTACAAAGATTATATGTATGATCACCTCTGCAGAGTATACATAATGCAAGAGTTGATTGCTCAACGATCGATGCGATCTGGACCTTCTGTGGCACAGTCATTTGAATATTCTTTATGGAGTTGGTAAGCGTAGCAAGCTGTGCTTGCATAGTAACTATCGCACTTGGCTCAAATTTACCAAACGTTTTATCTTGGTTTCGTCCTTGACTCAGCTTAGGCCCAGTAGTTTTCACAGTTGTTTCAATAATCTTATGAGCTTCATTGTACGTTTTCTCCATTAAACCTCCTCCTACATTTGCGTTGAGGATAGCTTTGTCCTGATCGGACAACCCATTATAAAAGTGCTCTATTTGAAGGGTATAAGAAAGTTCATGGTACAGACACTTCGCTATAAGCTCTTTGTACCATTCCCATGCACCTCCTATGGTTTCATCGTCCTCTTGTCTAAAACTAGTGATCTCAAGCCTAGAATTCATACTTCTCAAAGAAGAGAAATATTTAGATAAAAAAACTTTCAACCACTTGCGCCCAAGTGTAATCACATGGCAAAGTATTTATCCAATGGCTGGCTTTGTCTTTTAACGAATAGGAAAACAGAAATAGTCGAGTATCTTCTAATGAGATACCAACTTTCTGGTTAAAATCGCTAACAACTAGAAAGGTACACAAATGTTGATGCAGATCTTCCGTAGGCAACCCACCAAAAGCCTCATTTACTCTAAGCATGTTATACATGTTATTAGTCAGAACAGAGCGCCTACCTTCACCATTAGGTCTAACCATTCCTAGATATGTACATGATTGAATAATCTTGCTGACGTCCTCATGGCTCTGTCTCTTTCATCTACTCCCTGGGCTGGGGGTAGATTAACATTGTTATTTGCATTTACTCCCGCTTTAGAACCTACTACGACTGCTGGTGGATCGATCACTCCTAGGTGATGTTGTGCTAATGGGTCCATCCTTCTTTGATTTTTCCTTCTCTGTGCACGTAGTCTCCTATGAAGATTTCGCTCAGGTTCTGGATCAAACAAAGGATTTGTGCCCATGCATAGTATCCAATAAGTTATTGAAGCAAATGAAAAATACAAATATTTCTCTTTATAGATATCTATATATATTCTAAAAAATCTCGACTTAAAAATAAATTGACACAGTCCCCGGCAACAGCGCCAAAAACTTGACTGCTGGTACTGAGTTGCCTCGTGTGCAATGTTTACACACTCGCGCAAGTATACGCAGTCTGTAGTAAGTAATAAGTAAATTATCGTTCTCCACAGGGACTGTGATTTATCCAAGGAAAATGTTTAGAATTGAACAATAAGTAAACGCATAGATGATGTGATATTTGGGTTGAATGGTAATATGAAAAATAAACAGTAGTAAAATAGATTGAGAGAGATAAGGCTAAGCTAAGATACTCATGGGAAGCGATAGCAATGTGTTGCAAAGAAACGTGCAGTAAGGGAGGGATAATTGACATACTACGCCTTACAAACTTCCGTTTTTGCTTCCGTTCACATCAAGTCCAATTTCCGCCATAACTTGGTGTACTACTAAACCGGCGCTACTTATGCAGAACTTACACGTTTATTCCTAAACTTCGATTCAAAGAATTAAAGACATAATTCTAACCTACTGAACATGTAAATACACTTAGGTTATTTCCTCCTCCGATTTATAACCTATTAGTGCATGTGGATGGTCGGTCGACACTTACTATTAAGATTAAGCTTCTAAATAACATGCATTAATTACACTCTTCCTATTCCTTCTTAACACATGCTACAAACTATTCCACTTTTTCCTAGCGTTGCCTCAAGAAAATTAGTTCATCATACAAACAAAGAACACTGATAACAACATAGAAAACATGTTGAAATTGTATTACTGAACGAAATAACAAAACAATCAAAATCTCAGTTCTCATCTCTCTAACCTCTCAAAACCTATTACAAAGATCGCCTTTTATAGGCTCCTTCGTTAACTTTCGGAATATTCCATAATAGGCACAAATCAATCAAGGCGGCATCTTTCCTTGTATAAACTTGTCAATTGAGTTTTTATTTATCTAAGGCAAGAATCTCTTGATTTTAGCAATCCATCTCGTAATTATCTGGTTAGTCAACTTCTTGCTCCCAATTGATTCTTTCCTTATTTTGCTTGAAGTGCGTTGGAAATTTTTAAGCATATTGATTGCGATCACGAGTCTCAAATCTCAACTCCACATTAAGTCGCAAGCACCAATTCCTGCAAAACAGTTTGTCAGCATAAGCCTTGCTAAGTACGTGTTAAGTGTGCTAATTCATTCATTTAATTCATATCTCGCAATTTATTCCCCTAATGCGTAAGCATTAACATATTACACCTCTTCCTCTTTATTTTAACCACATTCGCATCAAATCTTAATTGATAACTGCAAACAATTATCCAAAATTATCCTGAATTCTGACTCTATTTGAGAGTCATCAATTACCATATGTTGATTTGATTTGAATCCTAAATGAGTTGTGAACTCTTGCTTGTGAAATCGTCTTTTGATGTGTATGAGTGAGAATAGCCAATGGCGTGATTCAATATGCCTCCAACGTTGAGAATTGTCATAGTGGGTAAGCTGGGAATGTAACATCACACGATGAAATTCACTTCTTTTTTAGTTGTGTAGAAGTAGATGAGTAATCTTAAGGTCTGATTTCAAGGCTTGAATAAAGGGTACCCACTTCTCATTGGTCTGAGAGGACACTAATTTATGGTTCGACCATAAACAACTTGTTCGTTAGAGAAATCAGTGGAACTTAAGGTGTGTGTATATATATATATATATATAATTATAGGAGTAAAATGAACTTTTGACCTAGCTATAATTATGAACAACTCGTAAATGATTAATTAGCATATGACTATAAACTTTATAATTTTTTGAACTTTTTATAAATAATTACATTTTAATTTTTTATAAATACTTATTACACGTGCAACACACGTTAGTATGTTCGAGTAACTATAAAATGATTGCACATACTAGAAGAAAAAAAAAATTAAAGATCTATCGTTTCCGGCCAAAAACAAGTTTTTTGACTTATCATGATACATTTTTCCCTCTTACAAAACAAAACATAATGTGCCATGATAGGTTGTTTGTTTTAGTCGTGTGTTACCAATCGAAATCAAACAAATCATAAAGTATAAAGATGAAAAAAGTATTTTAACCTAAAAATAATGGAAATTAAATTAATTGACATGAATAAATATGAAGTTAAAATGTAAATTTAGAAAGGAAAGAAAGTGCAATGTAAATAAATTTGGAGGGATTGGTGTGAGAATGATGTGGATTAGGAAATGAATATTTGATGGCCACTCAAAAACATGGCGGTGAGTTTGCCAGACGCAATTTTGGTGGCCCATATTCTATTCCAGTCTTTTCACTCTCTTTCGAGATGCTTCCCCAAACTTTCTTTTTTTCTTTTCTATTTTTATTTTGGTTTGATTCCTTTTTACAATTGCAACAAAATTGTGTTCATTTTTTTAGTAAAATACAATAATTCCGTGAACGTGTGGAAAATGTAAATCTCTGACCGCTTGGCGTTTTGATCTAGGAATATATGTATTAAATAATTAAGTTGGCTTAAATTGATATGACATTACATTTGTTTTCGTCGTAATCTTTCATTCTATTGATATCAAATTTAAGTTAAGGAGTGAATTAATTAACATCTTATGATAAAGTTTTTATTTTCTAAACTTCTTTCTTTGTGTTCTATGACTGTGAAGATTTGTACTAGTTAGTTGTTGGTACCATTTTTGTTGTATTTGATGTTGTTTTAGTTGGATTTGAGAATATCTCCAGCTTAAGTTTTTTTTTTTTCTTTTCATTTCTGTGGTTAAGCTTGGGAAATTTTCACTTTGAACAAAAATTATAATAGGTGTAGTTTTGATTTCACTAAAAATATCTCATATTAAAGATATGTTTGTCAAGCGTTTCAAGTGATCTCTGGCTTTGCTCTTCAAAATTTCAAAATACATTATAAGACTAAAAGCAAGATTGAAGATCACCTGAGAAATTAATTTTCACAATCGTTTTGAATATGAGATCTTAAAGAGTGAGACCCAAATGCTTAACCACTATGCCGCCCTTAGGGGACCTCACACCACCTTTCAACCCTTACAAATTGAAACATTGATTTTATTATTATTATTATTATTATTTTGAGTTCAAAACATTGATTTTATTTCCAAAACTTAACACACAAAACTATTAATATCATGAAATGAAAATGATTCAAATAGAACATATACAAGACATAAAATTGATAGTTAGAAATTAACCCTAGTTTGATAATCATAAATTCAAAACGAGCTTACTTTTCTTTACAAAACTTTGGACAAAATGCTAGAATAGATTTAGAGTCCAAGAGTGATCCTCTTCAATTTTGATTTGTATGTTATCTTCAACAATTAAGCACCACCATAAATTGTTAATGAATAAGACTTCCCCATGCATGGCCAATGAACAAGTAGAAGAAGGCCTCACTATTAAATAATTAGGTTTATTGGAATTCCACTTGAAGCCATGATGATGAAAAGACAAATCAGGACAAGAGGGTGTGACCACTTCAACTTGAAAGGGAGTGGCAAAAACGAGAAGATAAGTACATTGTTGGGTGCATATATGGAAATTGCTAATTTAATATTTCAAAAATGTTCTTATATTCTTTTTTTTTTTTTTTTTGTTAAGTTTAATAATATGTGGATGAAGACTCAAAATGAAATATTATAATATTTTCCATTAATTTGAATTATCAATTTTTTTTAAAAAGTCATTTAAATTATCAATTAAACAATGATTAAGAAAAATCGAAGGGACAGAAACATAAAAATAAAAAGTTCAATTTTATTTTAAAGTGAAAATTGACTGTTGAATAATTATAAAATAAAAAATATTTATTTTAATAAACATTTTAAAGTTCAAAAAAACATAATAAAATGAAGTAATAAGTCTTACAAGTTGTTTTCTCTAATTCAATAGCATTAGAAAATTGAAGATTTCAAACATGTATCCTTTTTATTACTAAGTCTTACGGGGTGATAATAAAATTCTACTTCTTTTGCCAATAAATCTTACAAGTTAATAAATTATCGTCGACAAGAAATCTAGCATTTATAGATTATCTCTGTTTTTTTTGTTTTTTGTTTTTTTGAAACGTGAAGTCTATCAATGATAAAAGACACCCATTCCTCGAAATAATAATAATAATAATAATAATAAAAGACACCCACCAATAATTATTCTTGAGCTTTTTACCTTGGAGAGTGTTTGTTTGATATTATTAATGAGTTATTATAAATAAATTTTTACAATTCTCAAATAATCTTTACCTTGGAGAGTGTTTCTTCAAATAATCTCATTCAAAACGAGTTATTATATCCTTCAAAATAATCATTCATTTCTAATCACTTAAAATAATTTTCATTTCTAACCACTCATTTTTAATTATTCATTTTAGTCATCATTTCTAGCCACTCATTTCTGACCAAATCCAAACGAATTATTGTCTACAACCACTCTACAAAAACGAGCTATTAACTGCAATTCCTCTATAAATAACTACTTTCAAACAAATTATTACTAAAACTTAAATTTTTAAGCATTTAAAATAATCATTCAAGCACATTTTTTGGAGTGTAGGTATAAGTGATGGTGTGCTGGAAGTCAATGTTTGGGGTGCATGTATGTCAATGAGTATACTAGAAGTTAATGTTTGGGGTGTAGGTATGATATAAGTTTGAGCATGTACTAATGCAAATTTTATACTTAAAAAAACTTGTAAATTGATCTCTATGATAAACATAAAATTAATTATAATTGAAATTAACTAAATAATATTTTTTTTATTAATGATTTCTTTTTGAAGAAAAATTGAATATTTAAAAATTTATGGATTAAAATGGAACAAAGTCCAAAAATTTAGGAACAAAAATAATATTTTAATTCATGATCATAATTTAGTTTTTAAAAATTTCCTAAGAAACGTTTTAATGTTAATCTAAAATTATTTATCTAACTTTTTGTATCACTAATATAAAATCACAGCCCTTTGACACAAATTGAAAATTTGAAATTGAGTCAATGCACGTTATAATTTGAATTTTTTGTAATTTTATTACAATTTGTTCGAAGACAGATATGAACAGATTTTTAAAATTGATAAATATTAATGAAATAAAGAGTATTTAAAATTAAAAAAAAATTTAAAAACTAACAACAAACTTATCCTAAATAATAATGTTAGTTTTCTAAAATACATGAATTAGAATTGTACAAAATCATGTAAATTATAAGGATAAAATTTATAATTAACCTTAATTTTATTTTTTTTGTAATTTATTATTGATCAATATGCATCAAGTCAAATTTAAAACAACAAAAACAATTAAATTAAGAATTAAAAGAAGCTGACAATAAGGGGTGAACATGGGTTGGGTTGAAGAGGTTTTCAACCCAACCCAAATTTTCGGGTTGGTCATTTTTCCAACCCAACCCTATATTTTCGGGTTGGGTTGGGTTGGGTCATCGGGTTCATCAATACATTGCAAATATATATACTTTTTTTAATCAAATTGGTCATACTTTATACATAAACAAAATACAATCTCTAA
>JBBMKA010025488.1:0-60185 GCA_037833695.1 Sechiopsis laciniata | reverse complement strand
ATGTGAAATAGAAATCAAACATGCCAGCAGAATAGTTCAGCAAACAAGTTCCTATCCACTAACATGCCAATAACAGTGAGCAAATAAACAGGAAAGATCAGAGAAGTCCCGCAGGGTCCACACAACCCCGGCAAGGAATCCTTACCTAGTAAGTCAGAGAATCACAGAATAATAATAATAATAAAGTGCTCCTTGAGCTGCAGTGTTAACACGAACCTAGTCACAAGCGAAATGAAAAAATGTTAACTACTATCTAACAAACTATCGCTTAAATAGCCAAACAAGCCTCGGAAAGAAAAATACCCAGCCAAGGACTGCGAACTCGGCAGCTAAGTGTCTCTCGCTGTGCGCGTGCGGCATGAATGACAATCGGCGAACGGATCTGCTTCGTTGGAGCGAACAAATTGTTAGCGAGTGCTCTCGGTGCTGCAACGAAAAACTACGAAGGCGTGGGATCGCGGGAGGCGAAACGGCTGGCGAGCGCATTGCAGGACTGTAAACGGGAATGAGCGAACTTGTGGGTCTGCTACACGAGAAAGAGCGAAAAGGTCGAACAAAAGCTGTGGAGAAGGACTTGGCTGCAACGAAACTATAGTCTGCTGTGACGAAGAACTTGGCTGCAGCGAAACTATGGTCTGCTGTGACGAAGAACTTGGCTACAGTGAAACTGTGGTCTGTTGTGACGAAGAACTTGGCTGCAGCGAAACTGTGGTCTGCTGTGACGAAGAAGTTGGCTACAGCAAAACTGTGGTCTGCTGTGACGAAGAACTTGGCTGCAGCGAAACTGTGGTCTGCTGCGACGAAGAACTTGGCTGCATTGAAACTGTGGTCTGCTGTGACGAAGAACTTGGCTGCAGCGAAACTGTGGTCTACTGTGACGAAATCTGGGAGTGGAGAGGAACCGGCTGATTTTTTTTAGAGATTTGTGTAAAAATGAGAAGTGACGGCTAGGGTTAGAAGAAGAGGGTATTTATAGGGCTGGAGGTCTGGCCTTCGAGTCCCAGCGAAGACGGAATAAACTCTTATTTTCTAATTTAACCAAAAACCACCTCCAAGCGTCTCAAATCACAAAGCTAACCCTGGAGACCTGAAATCACGAATAACCCAAGTCCGGTAAAACAGAAACACCCTGGAACCTGAAGTAATTACGAAACTGCCCTTGAAGGTAAAATTACTGAAATACCCCCAAAAGCTCAAACTGTCCTAACGGGCCAACTGAAAAGTAGAAATACCAAACGAACGTACCTGGAGAACTGTAATGGAAAATTGGGTCATTACAGCCATAAGTTTTAAAATGTAGAAATTTCATTACAATATTCTGTAGGTTGCAACTACTCCTAGTACGACAAAAAAAAAAATTGAAATGGTGTAGTTGTTGTAGATGTGCAGTCTCCGTTGTCAATAGTTTCCAGGAGCACCGTCCAATTTTTCTCCTCAATAGCGGATTGCTCTGGGTGAAGTGACTCCCAGCCAACCGACCAGATGCCTCATTAAGGCCTCTGGTGCTCCTTAAATAGGGTCAGATTACTTGATGAGTACATTTGGAAGATTGTGAAATTGTATTCATCAATGCTTGATTTCTTGATTCAAGCAAAAATCTCTTGAGTCATCCCAGATTCCTTGCTAATTGATTATCTGTTCTTTCCTTGTCGGCGTGATTCTCTGAATGCAGTTGTCTCTTTAATGCACTGTATTGCTTTTGTCTCTCTCTTTGTTGCATTCCTTAAAAGCCTCTATCTTTCGCATTTCAGTTTTGCATCCCTACATTTCATAAGTGTATATTAGCGCAATTCAATCTCCTTTTTATGCAGATAGTGCGATGCTAACCCTTCTAATGCTAAATAGTGGATGCGTGTGACTACTAACGATTTTTATTCGCCATTTTCCTTTTATCCTTTAATTATTTCCTTTGAACCTTAGAAAAGTGCTAAATAAAATAGCCTAATTTATGCTTTATTTGAGAACTATCAATGTCGCAGTGAGAAGAGTAACCTAATAGCTCTCAAGACTTACACAATTGTTGTGATGTGGTGAAACCATTACTACTCACGATGGGATATCATTCATGTAATTTCAACACCATTGTACGGCCTCGAGGATACAATTGGGTGACCCTGGCAGGAAAATAGCTCGATCGGCCAATGTTAACCTCAGAATTGAGAGTTATTATGTTGTCTACTAAGGAGTTTTTGGGAGAAAAAACTACTTCTATCTTGAGAAAAGTTGAATAGAGCTTGCTTGATCATTGTGTTTTAAACGGGTTTTGTTGTGGCATGGGTTTTTGTGTTTAACATGATTTAGGAGAATTTTATCTTAGTTTGTGCATAAATGCGTAAGCTACATTTTATTTCTGATTGATTTCAAGAAATAATCTATGAATTTTCTCTTTGTAGCAAACCACAAGCTCGGAAGTAGTACAAGTTCGAAGCTGACAAAAGGAAAAGCTTAAGCATCTGGAGAATGGGAAGTTTGCAATTAGAAAGATGCAAATGTTAACCGAAGAATCTGAATTGGACATGTGGCATCATCTGATTAAAGGCGTGAATTACTATACTGGAAGAGTTGATCTGAGGCATTGAATGAAAAAATGAGGAGATTTAAATGGAAGCTAACACCCATTTTGAAATTCTTAGATTTTTTAGAGTTTCGATTTCTTTGATATTTTCTCAGCATTTTTATAGCTCTAACATAGAATAGAGTGATCGAAGTTGAAGGCGAAGATTGTAGCTCAGATTAGCGATTGTTGAATTGCACATTTGAGTTTCGATTGGATATCTAAAGTTTTGCAATGAATCGCTCTGTTTTGAATTACGTTTTACACTTTTCAATGAATATGAATGAGATTACTATGAGCTAAATCGACTTCGAGAGGATTAAGGAAAAGTAGGAATACAACTACGTAAGCTTAAGACAGAGGGATGTTGAATTAAGTATGCGTGCTAAACTTCATGAATGCATTTCGACTGATCATCCATTTGGATTAACTTTATTTGAAATTTCGAGAGGAAGGTGAGTAGAGTAGGACTTGCATCAAACTCATTAGGTTAAGTAAGTTTTGCTTGCTATTAGAGGAATTGTTAGAGATAATGTTCCTACTAATGTTGTCGACGTTTTATTATTTAGATTCTATGTTCTAAGAGGAAACAATATTTAAGTAGAGCAGAATTCACTTCTCACTAGTACGTCTTTCGCTGCATCAATTGATTCCTATTGTGTTCCTTAATCTGACTGATATTTCATTAGTTTGTGAATTGGTTATTAATTGTATTCACATTCGATATTGTATGATTTAGATTTCGAGTTAAGTGCATTGAATTTGCTTAAGCATAGTGGATTTTTTCATTTATGTTTAGATCATACATTTGCATCGTTGTTATCTTTACATTTTCGTTGACACTCACAATTGAAGATTACGAACATAACTAAATCCCTATGGGATGACCTTTTAAGATAGTAAAACTTGCTACAACAAGATTGTGTATACTTGCACAAGTTATGCTCAATAACACGAAATTAACTTAATATATTGGTGAAGCATTGCATATTTGAGTTTAAGATAGAGTGAGATAGCCAACTGTCCTCAAACACTATTATGAGTAGGATATTTCCCCTCGCCTAGCACCTAACCAACACCTCTATCTGCTACCTGTGCCCCAAATGTGTAGAGGTTGTACCCTAATGGCCTAGTAGTTTTTAACGAAAGAACATTTATTAAATATTCAATTGATATTAATAAAAGGTTATTAATTATTCAAGTTGTTATTTAATTCTTATTATCAAAATTTAACACGTTAATTAGTGTTGAAAGATGGAAAAACAAATTCTCTAAATTCTTCATTTAATAATGAACCCAACAATGGATTTAAATAGAGTACAAGAGATGACCTAATTATAAAAGGAAAATATAATATCTAATCATAAAAGGAAAATATGACCTAATCATAAAAGGAAAAGATTCTACCTAGTTATAAAAGGAAAAGAGAAAATAATATTTAATCTAATCCTAAAAGGAATAAATAATTAAAAAATGTGAAAATACAATTATACTAAAATAACATAAACCAACACTCCCCCTCAAGCTGGATTGTATATGGAATACAAGCCAAGCTTGGAGTTAAATTTATCAGAGTTGGTCATTGTAATGATGATGCGCCAATTGTGATGATGATGAGCCAATTGAGATGATGATGTGAATTGAGATGATGAGTCTGCCAGAGAGAAATTGGATGAGTGCTGCCAAAGACAAATTGGATGAGTGCTGTTAGGGACAAATTGGATGAGTGCTGTCAAGGACAAATTGGGAATGCTGGTTTGGGCCAATTTGGGAAAGGAGATGCTAAGGGCAGCTGGGAAAGGAGATGCCAGGGCCAGCTGGGAAAGGAGATGTCAAGGCCAACTAGGAAAGGAGCCAGGGTCAATTGGGAAAGGAGATGCCATGGCCAACTGGGAAAGGAGATGCCATGGCCAACTGGAAAAGGAGATGCCAGGGCCTACTAAGAAAGCAGATGCCATGGCCTAATGGGAAAAGAGATGCCAATAATTAAATTAACGACGTTAAACCCAAGGTTATTATTATTACATTTAGACAAGTATTTTGGACATACAGGTGGATTTATGTCCAAGTGAATAACTTTAAGACGTCTACAATATATGGACTATAACTGGGTGCCTCGTCCTGGTGACACTATTAGTACGGTCTTCTTTGCAAGTGTGCCAAACAACCTGATTCTAGTTGTTCATGTGGAGACATGTTAGCGAGGATGCCTACGCAAAAAGCTTGCATAAGACTGGACCAAATTTTTTTGATTAGTCTAAGTAATTCCATTATAGACTCTCGTTCTGGTGCGACAGTTGCATGAGCTCCTTGGCTTCAACAATACAAATCGAGGGCGGGAACCTCTGTTTCAGGCAAGGAATACAGCGGGCTGGGGGTCTGCATAGTTTAAAAATTGAAGGGGAGTGTCTATTACTGGGCAGGGCTCGAGGAGGAGACAGAGTGAGGGTGACGGGCGATATGGATGTTTGGCGAGGGGTTTGGGGATTTAAAAATTAGGGTTTTACTTCTTATAAGCTAAAATGTTATGTTTAAAAGGGTTTATGTATAAATAAATCTATTAAGACTCTTCTTAAGAAAACCACATAATTTCCTAAGTAAATTAGGGAATTCCTTTTTATTATTTTATGGCCACTTTACGGAGTTCTAAATTAAAAGGAATCAATCTTAAATATCTTTAAATTAGGATAACTCTATTTAAATACCAAAATTTTCATCTAAGGATTATAAAATAAGGAATTAAAATCCACACAACTAGGAAACCTATTAATTTAGTTAAATACAATGCATGCTTGGAAATTTCAGGTTTTGTTCAATAGTCGGTAAAGTCAAATTTGAGCAACAAAAATCACATTTACCAACTTGAAAGAAAACTACCCAAGACATCAAAATTTATAGAAACATGGGTGTTTCAGGCATCCAATAACTGTCGTCAATTTAAAGTGAGTGAAAATTTAAGAGATATGTCAATAGAGATGAGGCAAAAAACTTCCTGATCTCATTCACGTTCCCAAATATAACACTCAAGAAAAATACATCCAAATTTCTATTTAATTAAATTTCTGATCAATGAAAAATAACATAAGCACTTTGTCAACATCAATGAGCCCAACTACCATTTATATTCTTTTTCTTTCATTTTCAAAGTGGAGATCTTCCCTTCCAACTCAAGAATTTCTTTCTTTGTTGTCATATCACAATTTTTCCACTTTCACATATTCTTTCATCATACCATTCGAAAAAATTGCAACTGTTTCCCTCATGTCATCAAACCCCTAAATTTGTAAACTAAAATTATAAAAACAAAACAAGAGAAAAAAAGAAAAGAAGAACATATTCAATTATATACGACTTTCTCAATAACTATTTGTACATCTAAAAAATCTCCCAGATGGATTTTCGTTCGTCCACGAGGTTACCAACGTCGATATTTGTCAATAATAGCACAATCAACTTCCCTTGCTAATGTACATAATAATTTGCTAATGTACATGTTAATTTGCTGATGCTTCTTAAATATTTTTGAGCAATTGTACACCAATTTTCTTTCTTCATATTAAACATCCAATATCATCAACTTGTTACTTAATGAAAGTAAAAAAAGATAGATATCAGTATCTAAAGCACTACGACGAATTTCAATTGCAGTAATTAAGAAGAAAAATAGAGTTGAATTTTAACATGATAATGCTAGTGATTGGATTTTGGAATTGAAAAGAGGAGAGGAGAGAAAGCGGAAGAGAAAGAGGAAGTGCAATGATTAAGAGATATGAAATACTTGTTTGAAGATTGATATTTAGGAGAGAAGATGTTGAAGTAGTATTTATTTTATGTTTATTTTTTATAATGTAATGTTGTATATTTTGGATTGATTGATAAATTTAATATGTTTTATTTATATTATATGGTTGAAAATTAAAAAAAAAAAGTATGACATGACATTTGATAAAATTAGATAAAAGATATTTTTATGGTACGTTATATAATTTAAAATTAGAAAATGTTTGATATGACATTCAATAATATTAGATAAAAGATTTGATGTCATGTGATGTGATGTTAGAGGAGAGGTTGGAGAGGAGTTGAGAAAAGGTTGATGTACTAAAAACAAACGTGGAATTGGGAAATTCCAACTCCTTCCTCTTCCTCTCCTCTCTTCAACACCAAATCCCAAACACCCTAAGAGGATGTCACAATGAATGAAAAAAAAAATCCATGATACTTAAATCAAATTTAATAAGAAATAAAAAGTGGAGAAATTATTGATGAAGATGGAAAATCTCAACTCCTTTTCCTTCCTCTCCTCTCCTCAACACCAAATCCCAAACACCCCCTAAAAGTATGTCACAATGAATGAAAAAAAAAATTCAATGATACTTAAATCAAATTTAATAAGAAATAAAAAGTGGAGAAATTATTGATGAAGATGTTCCTACTGAAAAGGGAAAAAATAATTAACCATTGGAGACATAAGAGTATGTTGAATTAAAGATAAAAAGACAAACAAAATTTCTCTAAAAAGTCATAAGAAGTAAAAAATATTAAGCAAATTACAAGAACAAAATAATCAAAACAAACAAGAATTTAACTCTAATTGATGGCAAGACCTAACTTATTATTACCTTAAAAACCGTCTTCTTCAACAAAAATCGTGAGTGGTGTTCTTCAATATTGTCAGCTATTTCTGACACGTTAAACTTTTGTTCGATGAAATGTGTCCTGTCAGAAATAGCTGGAAATTTATGTTAAATGCAATAAAAAATTGAATGACAAACCCAAATAAAAATCGTTATGAATAAAAAGAAAAGGTATATGATAAAAAAAAAATTACAGAAAAAAATAAGAGAAGTTTCCCAACTAATATATTTCATAAAAATTCTTATTTGATTTTTATCTAGAAATCTCTTTGACATTATTCGAGAAGAAAACAACAACACAATAGGGAAAACTGGCCACAGTATGATGAGAGATGACAAAAAGAAAACACATACATGCAAATGTCTCAATTGAAAAGAACAAATAAATTGCATTTAATACAACAAATAAATTTACAACCAAAACTTTTGTCATCAAATGATGACAAAGCATATAGAATTTAAAATCGCCATTGTCTGTTAACTTTCATTCCTGGTAATTGCTTCAACAATAAGGCAAATATGTGTGGTTTTTGGTTTTCCTTTTTTCTTTTCGTTTTTTTCTTTCTCACTTTTGTTTTTGTTTTTGTGAGGTATGTGGTGGCAAACATTGATTGTATGATGTAATATCAAATTTATTTTTAACTAGACAAAAAATTTAATTGGAATAGTTAAAAGAAAATCAGTATAATTAGAGATGTTTAAGGGCGGGGTTTGAGAATGACTTCCCTATCTCTACAAAATTCACTGTTTTTTGTGGGGGATCGGATTCCCCTCACGGAAATTTTTCCCATTTATTTTTATTTTATTTTCATTTTTTTTATATATTTTTAAATAATAATCTCAAATAATTAAATTTTATTTAAAAATAAATATCTATTAACTTTTAACTATGTTCTTATTTATTGGCGAAAAATATTCATTTGAATAAATAATTTCATAAACAATTGTTTTTATCTAAAAATTAAAGAATACAATGGAAGAAAAAATAAATTTAAAAAAAAAATAATTGTAAATGAGATAGGGATCGGAGAAACGGGAATGGGGAATACATTCTCCGTCTCTGGTCCCGTTTATCCAACGAGAAATTTTTTTTGTCTCCGTTCCCGACCCTATTTCCCATCTAAACGAGGATTCCGAACCCCATTAAGGGGTCCGCACGAAAAATGAACATCTATAAGTATAATATAATATATTGAAACATTAGAGATGTTTTTCATAAATTAAAGTTTGAATCTTAATATGATAGCACATACATATCTATCTATATCTATTTTCATAGTATAATATGGGAGGATAAATTTCAAAAAAAAAAAAAGAGAAAAAAAACATATGGAAGGATAATATTTTGAACCCAACTTTATAAACATTATGGAACGTATTTCAAAAAAAAAAAAAAAAAAAAAAATTATGAAACGGGTTTTCTTATTTCTGCAATATCGTAGTTGTTTTTATTCCACCATGGATGACTTCGTTAACAAATGGTGTTCTTTGGATTTGCCTGAGGCTAAACTAGGAGCCATTGATCCTCTTTGTCGTGATCCCATCTGTACTCTTGAAAATTTTGATCGTTGCCTGATCGTTCGGGTCATCACTTCCAAGCGTATCCACTTTTTGGCCTTTGGTTCAGTGATGAAGGCGGTTTTGAAAGTTCATTGAGCACTCGAATGACTGTTATTGGCGAGAATACTTTCTATGTACTTTTTCAGACCACCATGGAAAAGCGATGTGTTTTAGCGAATAGGCCCTTGTCTTTTGATAAGGTGCTGTTTGTGATTGTTTCACCATATATGAATAACCAACTGACTGATTTGTCATTTTGGTTACAGGTCCATAATATACCGTTCGATTGTATGTTGAAAACCATGGCTGATCAGGTTGGCTCTATGATTGGTGAGGTGGTTAAGATTGATGCGGATGAGATGGAAGATACAGACTCTGTCATACAACCTCGTTTGTGAGGTGTTATGGTTTCACATACCTCTACTGAACTGCTTTGGTACCCGGTCCAATATGGACGGCTTTCGCCTTTCTGTTATTCATGTGGTATTATTGGACACCTATCTAATGAGTGTCGAATCCCCCCAAATCGGATTACCCATTGTTTTTCAATATGATGATTTGTTAAAAGCATTGAATATTGGATCGTCTGTTGAAGTTGCTGTTGAGCCTGAGAACTTTGAGTTTGAATCGTCTTGTAGGAGGGGTTGTGGACACGGTCGAGGAGGGATTGCAAGGGACACTTGGGATTCTAATGGGTCTCATTCTCGTAGTGATCGACACAGTTGGAAACAACTGCTCTCTCTTGAACTTCTACATGTCGAATTTAATGTTTATATGATGGTTGATAATTTTGGAACTTCTAATGTGTTTGTTGAATCAAGTGGTGGTATTATTAAGTGTTGGCCTCTAACAATCGCTCGAAGAAACTTGTTGGTTGCTGGCTGGAGATCTGGGTGCTAATATATTCGTACAGTAATTAATTCAGAGTTAAACTTATTGGTAAGTATGCCTCGAAATTGCTTACGCACAAGTATACGCGGTTGGACTGCAGTAAGTAATAAGTATATAATTTTATCGATCTCATAGAGATTGATGTCTAGAATTAATATTGATCAGGCGAGAGTTGTGCAAAAAAGTAAAAGCATGGGTTGAAGATGGTTGTTTGTTTTTTATGCTAATTAATAAAATGATGCAATGCAGACATTAATAAATATGAATGCAATGAGTAATGATAAAATAAACAATTATAGAAAATGTTAAGAGCGCGAAACTAGTTATTGAGTCTTTCGCTTCCCTCTACAAAAAAGTACTTCCACACTTAATGATTTACGGCAGAGCCAGCTTCCGCTACGAACACCGTACTCAACTCGGGGAAACGCGAGCAGTAGTGAGGTTATTCCTAACTCCCTAAATGATGTAAAGACTTTCCTTCAACCTATTGTAGCATACTGGGTCATCATGCGGTTCCTTCTTCCGAACTCACCAAAAGTTATATACGTGGGTAGCTAATCGACGCATATATGTAAATAGTAAATGCAACAGTGTAAAACTCTCTAACCTACACTCCTAATATGCTTCTACTCGGACTATTCATTCAAGACTCCTATAATGCAGCATAGCAATAAACACAAGCAAGAAATTTAAATCAGACGATTTTATTACGACTACTAAATGTTCAAACTACAACTCCTAGAAAAATAATAAAATGGAATTGGCTCGATTGTGAAGTGTGCAGTCCTCTTGTCATTAGCACCTACGAACACCACCAGTTGCTTCTCGCATAGATTGGCTTTTGGCCATTCGTCTAGCTCACCTAACCTTGGCTTCTTTTTTGCAATTTATAGAGTTGGTTACTTGGTCAGCAAGCCTAGGTGAGCTGGAAAATTCTCATTAATGCAGGATCTCTTGATTTTCGCTAGAATTCATTTGATTAAAACCAATTTAATTGCTTGATTGATTCTCTATTATTTCCTTGTTGGTATGATTCTTCGAACGCGGCCGCCTTATGAACGCGTGAGTCTTGTGTGTGTGTCGCCGTTCGTATTGCTTCGTCTTTCCAGTATAAGTGTTCCACATTCCCTGCATTAAATAACCTTTTTTAGCAGATAGTTGTATAATATTCATACGTATTCTGCGAACTGCACTTGTGATGCTACTTTATGAATGCATGCTGATTTCCATGTTTTATATTTGCAATTTCCTACTAACGCTCATTTATTTCCCCTAATCCTAAGAATAATGCAAACTAATGCAGCCTAAAATATGCTCTATTTAAGAGCTATCAATTGATTTATTTCTTCTACCCAGTTGCCTTCAATTGAGGCCAAATTCCTAGTGACTAAGGCAAAGATGAAGTATGTTGAATCACCTACTGAATGAGGTGTTATTCTATCTAGTTTTGTTCCCATGGTGATGGATTCCCCTATGTTGCCTGGTAAACGTAAGTTGCAAAAGTTAAAGACTAAATCATCTATTCTTGTCAAAAAATCCAAATTGGGAAAAATCGGTCTTGATTCCTTTTTTAATCGGCGGAGGCTGCAATGTAGCCCTATTGGGAGCCATGAATATCGTTTGCTAGAAAGTTGGAAGTTAGGGGAATCCTCGGATGTTAAGTCATTTATGACACGTTAGGAATAAGTGTCATCTCCAAGTTATGTTTTTATCTGAAACAAAGTGTAATTCAAGTCGTATAACTTCAATAAAACATTAACTTATCTTATGGTTCATTTTTTTCAGTTGAAATTTGCTGACTTAGTGGTGGACTCTATTTATTTTGGAACATAGATGTTGTTGTCTCTATTTGATATTATTCCTGTAATCATATTGATGGTTCTATGGTTTGGAATGGTCATTTATGGCGTTTTACTGGTATTTGTGATGCTTAGGAAGCTCATAAAAAGAAACTTATGTGTGAATTGATCCAACAATTGTATAATAATGATGATTCACCTTTGATAATCAATGAGGATTGTTAAGGATTGTGCCCCAAAGACCTAGTAGTTAGTATTTAAAGAACAAGCATTTAATATTAGACATTTAATATTATATTTCAGTCATAAATAAAGGTTATTATTTTCATTAATTGCACAATTAACATACAAACGTCGTTCAGCTTTATCGCATTAATTGGATTAACAACAATATTCTCGTGATTATTTGGATGTACACTTGAAAAAATATGTGAGACATACAAGTGGATCTAGTTCCAAGTAAATAACCTAAAACGTCTACAGTATATGGACTAAGGCTGGGCGCCTAAGTCTTGGTGGCACTGTTGGTACGACCTGCTTTCAAAGGTTGCAAATAACCTGATCCTGATTGTTCATGTGGAGACATGTGAGTGGGGGTGCCTATGCAAAAAGAACTTTTTGCATAAGACGGGACCAGAAGTTTTATCAGCGATCTAGTAATTCCGTTATAGAATAGTATCAACTACTTCGTTAAGCATGATCATATGTTGATGTTATCTTAATCCTGAGTGAGTTGTGAAATCCTATTTTATGAAATCGTCTTTTAATGTGCATAGGTGAGACTAGCCAAACAGCGTTTGGTTAATAAGTCTCTCACGTTGGAGATTGCCGTAGTGAGTGACTAGGAACGCAACGTCCTAAGAAGGAATTCACGCATTCTCGAATTTTGAAGAAAATGTAGAGTTGTTCCCTTAAGAACTTATTCTGGGGCTTGGACAAAGGGATTCTGCCTTTCATTGGCTTGATAGGACATTGATTTATAGTTGGACTATAAACACTTGTTCATTAGAGGAATCAATGACACTTAAGGAGAAAAATGTAATCAAAGAGGTAGAATGGATTTCTTGTCCCAGTTGAGAATTACGAACAAACTCGTGAAGAATCATATGATAGATAACCGATTATATCTGTGGACGTTAACTTGTCCTATAGTGCAAAAGAGTTAAGCACAGGCCTTTAGTGGAATAAGCCTGATGTTAATGAATATGGATTGAATCCCTAGTCGTTGTACCTTTCAACCTATAGGTCCATCGGTCCCTAGGCTAGCTCATAATAGTTAGGACATAATTTTTGTTTTATTAGAGAGTGAGTTTGAAGAGTTCAAATTCACATATTAATTATGTGGGATATAATTAATAGGAGCATAAAGTTTAATTTATTAAACTTGCTAATATTATATTGGATATATTAATTAAATACTTATTGAATAAATATTAATAAGAAGAAATTAATTTATCTGATAAATTAATTATAAATAATTGTTGAATAATTATTTAATTAAGAGATCAAAGAAATTAATAAGTTGGACATATTGATTGGTTTAATAATTACCGGATAATTATTAAATGTAGAATATTTTTTAATATGTTGGACATATTAATTGGATTAATAATTATTAGATAATTATTAAAGTAGAGAATTAATATATTAGATATATTAATTAAATTTTAATTTATTTATAATATATTGGATATATTATAGAATTGGAATTTATTGGATAAATATCAATTAAAGTAAATAAAACAATAAATTGAAATTTCGAAAATTGAATGGGAAAAATGCATAACTTTGTTTTGTCTCACATTGGAAAATTCTAAGTTGGAACAACCATTCATCTACTATAAATAGGAGGCCTTGGAGATCTTCATTCTCATCCCACTCAGTTTTAGAGTACCGTTTCTCACAAAGTTGAAACACCTCTTTGAAAACTGATGTCTCTTCTTTCCTCTATAGTCAAACTATACCCCTTCTCTAAAGGCTTCCCACCAAGCATTCAGTTGTAGCAAAGAAACTATAGCCTGGAAGAGTGGAGGAGATCGTTTGAGATCGTCCACGGGGAATAGTTGATCCTACTCAACATAAAGACCCGCCAAATTATATCATAGGCGACAATGTAAGTATTATTTTTCAATAAGATGTCTATCACCTAGGGTATTTCATATAAAATAATTAGATTAATCAAATATAATTAATTGGTTAATTATTGTGAAAATTTTATTATTCACACGCTTCTGCCATGCTAAATACATGCTCCTACCCTATATTCCCAATCGGGATTTTAACGAATATATGTGGCATTGGGAGAAGAGTGGTGGTTCCCATAATTAATATCGTAATGTGCATGCTATGGTTGAGATTGTTGATGATTTGAGATTATGTGATCTTGGATATAATGGTTATCATTTTACATGGTTTGATCGGAGTTCTATGTCTCGACCTATTTTTAAAAGATCAGATCGTTTTATGGAAAATGTGGCTTTCTGTAATGTGTTTCAAGGTTTTGTTGTTGATCATTTTTATTGGGGGTAGTCTGATCATAGAGCTATTTGTGTTTAGTTGGCTTTTCATCCCCAGACAAATGGGCAAGCATAAATCTCAAATAGAGAAATTAAGGTAATTATAGAAGAAAGAAAAAAAGGTGCAGCGGAATAGGAAGAATTGGTCAAGTAAGGTAGGTGATTCTCTTTGGACTTATGGGACAACTTACAAAACACCTTTAGGAATGTCCCCATTTCGGTTGGTATTTGGGAAAGTGTGTCATTTTCCATTAGAATTAGAATATAAAGCTTATTGTGCAACAAATGAGTTAAATTTAAATTAAAAAAGAATAGGTCCAACCAGGATGCTACAAATTTTAGAGCTCGAAGAGCTGAGGCAGTTCTCCTATGAATATCCTAAGATCTACAAAATGAAAATGAAAAAATGGCATGATGACAGGTTAGCACCCAAACAATTTGAGAAAAGATAGATCGTTATATTATATAACTCTATGCTGAATCATTTCCCTAGAAAGTTAAAATCCAAATGGTTGGGGCCCATTTCAAGTGATTGAAGTACATTCTCATGGAGCAATAAAAATTCGAAATGGAAAAGATAAGTGTGAGTTTTTAGTGAATGGCAACAGGTTAAAGCATTTCTATGGAGAGGAATTTAAGCAATCGAGTTCTTCTCAACCGTTGATCACAACCTGTGGTAACGAGGAATGGTGGAGCAAAGGTATGTCAGTGTCAATATTAAAGAAAATGCTCCAAGGCCAGGTTAGTAGAAATTAAATGTGTTTTGTGTTTTGTTTTCATTAAGTAGCATTTATACATTAAGGTTAGGTATGTGATAACTCTCACGAATTGAGAGTAATTGGTTATCATTAGGGAAGTTTAAAGAGAATTCACATTAGGGATATAAGAATATTTGATTGAAAGCTTTGCTTAAGCATTAGGATAAATAAACTTCAATGTCCTATGTATTTCTAAATAGGATATGATTTTGAAAGATTATTTACAGTTTGTGCATGAATGTGTGAACTATTGATATTGATATTGTGACATGAGATAACTGAAAATAGATTATTGTTGCAGAATAGAAGAAGCAAGTGGCGAGTTTGCACAACAGAAAGCTAGAACAAAGTGTGAAGCGCGCAAAGCAAAAAGGATTACATCTTAACTGAAGAATTAATTGGGACGCCTTGTGCTAATCTAATGGAGGCATGGATTACTATGCAGAAGCAGTAGATCTCAGCCGTTGAAACAAAAGCGAAAAGGTTTAAAAATACAGCAAAATTCTGAAGGCCGAGTGATAGTTCTCAAATAGAGCATAAAATAGGTTACTAACTTAGGTATTTTTCTAAGGTTCGTAGGAAAATTGAGTTAGGTAAAAGCTAAAATACAAACGAAACTGATAGAATTTACACGCATCCACATTTAGACATTAGAAAACTGGCATTGCATTATTTGAGTAAAAGATAGAATAACTTGCACTAATATGAATATATTTTACATGCAGGATTGAAAAGCTGAAAGACACTTCCGCATTGGAGTAGTGGATGCAACAGAAAGCTACCGAGATCCCATCGCACCAAAGGAATTATCACACTCGGAGAATCAAGTCACTGCAGAAATCTCGGGGAATCAATTAATGGGGATTTAGGCAAAATTGAGGAGTCTAGAACATTCCAAACTTGCTGACCACATAATAAAACTCTATATAAAGAAGATAAAAAAACCCTAGAGAGGTGTCTGTTGACTGGGAGTCGGTTCACCATAGAGATATTCCACCGTAGAAGACAACTGGGAGGTGTTTGTAATATTTGATGACGAGGATTCTGCCATCTTTAGCAACCGCACCATTTCCTTATTTCAATTTCTTTCTTTTCGTAGTTAGAAGTAGCATATAGATTTATAGTTAACTCTTTCATAATGCTATTTCATATTTTCAATTCTGTTTGTTGCTTTACCTATGTTTCCTTAACTTAGAAGGCATTTAGTGGGAATTTATATGTAGGATTGTGGGTAAAATAGGCTTTATAATGTTGTTTATAAATTAAGTTTTCATCGATTAGCCACTCACATAAGCTAACCACCAGTGAACTTGGGAGAGGGATCTGGCGGAAGATCACAGCAGGTTACATTAGGTCGATGTTAGGTCTCTAGTATTGTTTAAGGAGTTAGGGATAACCTTACTAATGCATGCATTGTCGAGAGTTAGGTATGAAGAACTGCAACGAGAGCTAGGTTTGCCATAAATCAATGATTACGAAAGTAATTATTAGAAATAGGGAAGCATGAAATCTATCTTACCATAATAGCAAAATCAACATCATTCACATTCACATTCTCCACCTAAGCCTATTTATATTTTGCATCGTAGGACCATTAAATAACCAACCAACTAACTATTGTCTATATTTCTTGCACGACTCTTAAGTTAGTAACAATAATTCTAGACATCAATCCTTGTGGAGAATGATAAACTAAATACTGATCACTTGCTGCAATTTCGATTGCGTATACTTGCGTAGAATACGATTCTAGAGCATAGGCCTTAGCAATAAAGTCTAAACTTAGAATTAACCATTAGAATATTTACCACATAGCCGGATCGCATCACAGAGCAATAAAAAAAAATTTCAATTTTTAAATTCAATGGTAGAGAGTTAGAACTTTCTTAGAGTGTAATTTTCATTGTTGTAGTTCGGAGTTTTACAATTTGATCAGTAGAGTAGAATACTTTTGAAGTAGATGATTCATTGTAGATCAGAGCAAGCAATCGAAGCTGATGCGGAGAATGAAGCATGGATTGGAGTTGTTGTTTCGTTATTCAGAAACCAAGCTTTCTCTTCATTTTATTCATCGTAGTTTGTTCATGCATAGTTGTTGATTGATTCTGAATTGCAATTGACATTGTTTTGAACTGCAATTACTTTTTAATTGATTTTACAGCATTGTGAGTTTGATCGATTTACATATGAACACTATTTTTGAAGTTGAGATGAATCGATTTGTTAATATGTCGAGCTAAACTTTGAATAAAAAGAAGTTAGGTAAGTAGAAGTAGATTGTGCAAGTGCAAAGTAAAGAGATGTTGAATTGTGTATGCGTGTTGTTTTAATTCTAAATGCGATCCATTTATGATGCAATATTCGGTGCAATATAATAAAGATAAATTCATAAGGATAAGATACTAATTACTGATATCCTACGCTTTAGAATCGCATTCTATGCAAGTATACACAATCAAAAGTGCAGCAAGTAATAAGTATTTATTTAATTGTTGTCCATAAGGATTGATGTCTATAATTAATTCATTAATTTAAGAGTCATGCAAGAAAAGTAAAGACAATGTTGTTGGAGTTTTGTTGATTTTCATCCTAAATGAAAATTTAAACTAAGGAAGGCTCGGGTTAAGGTTGTAGGAAGCGTCTAGCAATTCCTAGGGTAACTAGTTGGTGAGTACTTCACTTATCTAGACGTTTGCTTCCACATTCGTTCACACTAAGTCCGACTCTCGCTGCGAATTAGTGTAGCTTTTTAAACAGTGCGTCGCATGTAATAGTAGAATGTTTATCCCTAAACTCTTCTTAAATGTATAAGAGAACTTACACTACCCTACTGAACATATGAATTAGACTTAAGTTATCTTTTCTTCCAAATTAACAACTTACAAGTTCATGTGGATGATCGGTCGACATTTACTATAAATTAAGACCATGATTCAACATGCATCATTTATCAACTCCCTTTTACCTTAGTACAAGCTTATACAACTCGTACCATTAACCTTCACCTACTATAATTAGCCAGACATAGTTAGATATAGAAAAAGCATGGCAAGATATTAAAAAGAAAATGCATTGAAAAAAATAATGTTGGTGTAGAAATAAACATGAAAAGCAAAACCTAAAATAATCCTAAACTACTTTAAAGAAAAACATAAAGCAAATAGATAAAACTGGCGGCTGCTTGAAGAATAGGACTCCTTATCACCAGGACCACGAACTTTGCTCGAAACCCTAATCCCAAGTGTGCGAGAAGAACTCTGAAAACAGGCACACTTTAGACGACTAAATTCTTCTCATTTATATAGGCTTCAAGGATGCTTGTGGATCAAGGAATCAGATTTAGAATTTTATTTGGAAAAGATCTTGATGACTCTCAAATAGAGTCAATATTTAATATCTTTTAGAATCATTGTTGAGACTTATTATTGAAAATCTAATGCGAAAAAGGTGAATATAATGAGTGAAAAAATACAAATGCTTATACATTAGGGGAATAATTGGAGAAGCATGAATTATATACAAAAATAGCTTTAATTTAGTCTAAATGCGTGTTAAAGAGTGGCTGCACACTAATTATGATTTTTTCAGAAACAACGAATGTGAAGCAGACACTAAGGAATTTCGATGCGAAGTGGAGAACCATAACAAATAAACGCGTAACTACTGCATACGCAGCACCGATTGATAATTACATTAAGTCGCAACAGAAGTTGGGTTTAATGCGAACGAAAGCGGAAGTGGACATTTGTCAGGCGAAGTATGACAGTTAATCCTTACCGCATTGTTTCTTCTTACGCATTGCTAATGTTCACCATGAGTACCTTAGTTTAGCCTTTCTCTTTCACATCATTTACTTAAACTATTGTTATGTTTTATGCACAACTCAATTCCAATCAAAACAACCCATTCATTACTTTCTACTGTTCTAAACATCATCTTTTGATAAATCATAGTCCTTGTGGAAATCGATAATTTACTTATTACTTGCTACAGACCGCGTATACTTGGTGAGTGCATTTGCACACGAGGCAAACGGTTGATACCGTCATGATCCAGACCAATTTTTTGGCACTGTTATTGGGGACTGTGTCAATTTATTTAAAGTATTGATTGTTTAGAATAGTATTTTTTTAAAAGAGGGGATTGCTTGTTTTCAACCGTTGGAGGCAATGAGAGCAGAGAAGGAGAGAAATAGAAATGATGGAATTGATTGTACGGAATCACCCTGGAGTGATTGATCCACGAATAGTTGCAGGTGTAGCAACTAGAATGAGAGCAGGTACAACCCTCAATGCTAATCTACCCTTTGTTTAGGGTGTGAACGAAAGAGACAGAGTCATGAGAACTCAAGCTGGACATCTCAATCATGTGGCATATCCAGGTATGGTTAGACCTAACGACAAAGGTAGGCATCCTGTCTTAACTAATAATATGTATAACATGCTTCGCGTTAACGATGTTTTTTTGCAGTTTACCTTCAGAAGATCTGCATCAGCATTTGCGAACCTTCCTAGCTATTAGTGACACTAACCAGGAATTCAATATCTCTCTAGAAGACACTCGACTCTTTCTGTTTCCTTATTCATTAAAGGATAAGGTCAGATACTAGGTAAACACGCTGCCGCGTGATTATACTTGGGAACAAGTAGCCGAAAGCTTTTTGGCTAAATATTTCTCTCCATCGAGAAGTATGAACTCAAGACTTGAAATTACTAGTTTTAGACAAGAAGATGATGAAACTATTGGAGGCGCATGGGAACGGTACAAAGAGCTTATAGCAAAGTGTTTATACCATGGTTTATCGTATACCCTCCAAATGGAATGTTTTGTTAATGGGTTAACTGACCAAGATAAGGCTAACCTCAATACAACTACGGGAAGGAGTCTTATGGAGAAGACATATAAAGAAGCTCATAAGATTATTGAAACAACCATTTAAAACATCGATCCTAAATTAAGTCAAGGAAGAACTCAAGAAAAAACCCGTAAAAGAAAGCTTAGTGTCATGGCCGCAATGCAAGCGCAACTTGCAACTCTCACTAATTCGTTAAAAAATATCCAAATGATTATGTCTTAGATGGTTCAGAACGCGTTGGCTGTTGATCAGATCACTCCTAACTTTTGTGTACTCTGTGGAGGTGACCATGCATATGAGTTTTGTAGCGAAAACCCAACTTGAGTGATGTTCATCATAAATCTAAATATGCGACCACAGAATAACCCTTACTCAAATACATATAATGCTGGATGGAGGCTGACAGCTCTCAAATAGAGCACATTTTAGGCTATTATAGTTTGCATTATTCTAAGGATTAAAGGAAATAAATGGGCGATAATTGTAAAATGCGAGTAAAAGCCAATGGAAGTTGCTTGCATTCATAATTTAGCATCACAAGTGCTGTTTAGCGGTTTAAGTACAAATATTGAATAAATTGCGCTAAAACATTATGCAATGTAGGAATACGCAGAACGTTTACGCAGGAAGGACAAATCAATGCAAACGACGATCCACTCAGCGAAATCACTCATTTACATGGAAGTCGCGTTCGAAGAATCACGCCAACAAGGAAACAAACAGAGAATCAATCAAGCAATTAAGAGAGCGTCAATCAAAGAAATCTCAGCAGAAATGAAGAGATCCTACATTAATGAAGATTTTTCAGCTCACTTAAACTTGCTAACCAAGTAATTCATCTCTATAAATAGCAAGAGGGAAGTTAAGGTTCGGTGTGCTGGTCAGTTGGCCAAAAGCCAATCTTAAGGAAAAGCATCTGGTGATGTTCGCGGGAGCCGATGACAAGAGGACTGCACACTTTACAAACGAACCAATTCCAACATTTTATTATCTTTCTTAAGAATAGTTTATAGCTATGAACATTTAGTAGTAGTAATAAAATTGGCTGATTTTGTTTTTCTACTTTGTGTTTATTGCTATGCTGCGCTATAGGAGTTTTGGTGAGGATTCATTTGTAGAAGCATGTTAGGAGTGTAGGTTATTATGTTTTAAACTGCTGTATGTTTTATTTAATATACATGCGTCGATTAGCTACTACCCACGCATGTACAACGAGTTCGGAAGAAGGAACTGCAGAATGATCCAGTATGCTACGTTAGGTTAGGTGAAAGGCTTTTCGCCAATTCAAAGTGTTAGGAATAACCTCACTAATGCATGCGTCGCCCTGAGTTAAAATGGAGATTGCAGCGGAAGCTAGGTCTGCCATAAATCATTAAGTGCGAAAGTACTTATTAGAATAGGGAAGCATGAAACTTGATAACTAGTCCCGCACCCTTAATATCTTCTATAGCTCTCTTCTTATCACTACTCATTGCATTCATGTTTAATTATTGTTAACACTCATGTTTAATCACTGTTAGCATTCATAATTAAAACACACAAACAACTTCAAACCCATTCTTTACTCTGTTCGCATAACTCTCACATTAATTGTATTAGTTCTAGCATCAATCTCTGTGAAGAACGATAAAATATAAATACTTATCACTTGCTGCATTCTGACATCGTATACTTGTGCATAAGCAATTCTGAGTCACACTTAGCAACAGGTTATGCTCTGAGTTACTTACTGTACATTTATATTAGCATCTGGAACGCAAGTCAAGTTTTTGGCGCAGTTGCAGTGGAATAATTAATTAGAATTAGTATTACTAAGGTGAGAGTAGTTTTTATTGATTTAAAGGTTGAATACTTGTATTTTAGGGAAACCGAGATTCAAGGCAATACAACTGACGGGGATAGAAGTCCCAATCACATTACCACAAGCACAAGCATAAAAAATGGCGATTCATCACTTTGTGAATCAGCAATGGAACAACAACACTAATCTGCAGAAAACACGTTTTTATCAGCAACAAGGCTATGCAGAAGAGACCAACACAACAAATTTCTATTCAACGTATCCTAACTGGGAACAACAGTTACAGTTTGGGGTAGATCATAGCAGCATTTTTCAGCATCAATTCGGTCTACCACGAGATCGCAACAACATGAGCCATACATGGGAGGCTAGGAGTCATGAACCTAGGGGTCCGATGTACAATCATGGGCAATTTCTAGAAGACATTACCATAGAAGAGGAAGCAATGGATGAGGGACAATGGTATAATACCACAACCTCAATAGCCCAATCAAGAGCACAATTAATCTTTGATCACAGAAGAAAGCACAACCGGCAATGTAAGAGTTGAAGAGACATATCTAACGGCCGACGTACTTAATGGGGCATTAGTAGTAGATTTTTTTAGTGAGACTAAATTCTCCTGGGAAGATTTTTGACTAGCCATGATTGAACGAGGAAAAAAGGTTGAGGCATTGCAGCGTGCAGCAGAAATAGACAGAGAATAAAGGAGACATTTTCAGCAGCAGGAGGAAGCTTGGGTAAGGTTCGCCACCCTGGCCACTCCGGAGCCTGATATCAAAGAATGTGTTGTGGGAGAAAGTGAAGATGGTTCCAAGGTTGATACTGAGAAAGTTTCGAGTGATGAAAGCCAAAGCGAGGATGAACATTCTCAAACAGTTAGCATAGTGAATAATGAACTTGTAGAGCCAATTATTAGGATTTTGTATCTAACAAACAGAAGAGATGCAGAGTCAACTAGTTTGTAGGAAAACAATGTTAGCGCGTTAAACCATGGGCTACTCACAATAATACCGGTAGTTTTTATGCTATCTAAACTGCATACACAATAAAAATTGATCAGTCGAGGAAGTGACACATGGGCAATTCAATTGAGCTTCAATTCGATGCTCTTCACCCTATCAACATTGGGAGTGGTAGGAAGTACACGTATTAAGGCGCACGACGGGAAAATGCAGAAGAAGGCTATCAAAGATGGCTACGCTCCAAAGATAAATAAATGACCCAAGCAATGACAATTCGCACCGAACAGAATTAGCACAAGGGTTCTGCCTAGGTTCTACTCAACAGTATTCTTGGAATGCAAAAATTCAGTATTTCTGACATTGTGCAAAATTTTACAACAATTTTTAGAATAGGAAGTTTTTCAATTTATGCAATTTTCTTTTTCAGTTATTTTCTTAAATTTTTTATTGCGTAGTTTTAGAAAGGATTGGTATGACTCTAGCAAAGTCTTTTCAGAAAAATTTAAAATTTGCTTTTGTGATTATGTCATTCCTTACACATGGATTTCCGAAATCTTTTGAAAATTTATATAAACCCTGTGTAAGGAAGAATCGACCACCACATCCTACTTTGCACCTCAAGAAACTAAAAGCTCTATTTTCAATTTCTTCTCCTAGAACTAATGGCCTCAAGCAATAAAATATCTAATAAAGGGAAGGAGAAAGGAAGTAGAGGAGATGAATATCCAGTTGTTCTGGAATCAAAACTCTTCGCTACGCTAGTATGGAAAAGATCCTGGCAGGATTGAGGATGGCAAGTGAAAAGTATTCTACATGAAGCACTTGTTGAGATATGTGAGTTAGGCTGGAATAGCCTAGCACTACCTACCATAGACACAAGGCAAGACTGGGTTCGCCAGTTCTACGCAAATCTGACAAAGAAAAGTAATTTTTCTCACGTGTAGAAGGTTAAATCATAGATTACAGATCATTAGCCTTGAACGAAGTTTTCCAACTTCCTGATGACATTGGGACAGATTGTCAAAGACTACTAATGAAGCCAACTAAGAAGCAGTTGTAGGATTACGCAAAAAATATTGGGACGGAGGGCACCAAGTGGAAGAATCAATGGTCATTTCCAATGGATTGCATTAAACCAGAATCGTAGCACTGGATTACATTCATTAAACATGTGGTTATTCCATCAACTAATGCGAAGATAGTCAGCAGAGAGCAAACACTACTATTTTATGCAATCAAGATTGGAACACGCATAAATCTAGGCAAGATAGTGGAAGAGCAAATTCAGCACTGAACTTCAGCCAAACGCAGACAGATGTTTTTCCCGCATACTATCACTAGATTATGTTTGGAGCAAGGTGTTCAGCCACAAGCGACTGACAGGTGATAGCTCTCAAATAGGTCATTATTTAGGCTGATTTATTGAGTATTTTATCAAGGGATCAGGAATTTTTTCTAGCTATTAGGATCATTTTACGAATAAAAGTGTAGAAATCAGCATATGGAAAGAAAATAGCATCATCAGCTCAATATGCGAATTAGATACAAATATTATACAATTGCGCGCTAAAAAGCTAGTAAATGTACGGAATGCTAAACACTGATGCTGGAGGAACGAAATAATGCAAACGGCGACGCACATAGAAGAATCATGCATCCAAAAGGTGGTGGCACTCGAGAATCACACCAACATGGAAATAAACAGAGAATCAATCAAGCAATTAAAGTGGTGTCAATCAAATAAATTCCAGCGGAAATAAAGAAATCCTGCATCAATGAAGATTTTCCAGCTCACCTAGGCTTGCTGACCAAGTAAATCAACTCTATAAATTACAAGAAGAAAGCCAAAGTTTGGTGAGCGGGTCGGGTGGCCAGAAGCCTATCCAAGTGAAGAGGAGCTAAGACAAAGGGTTAGAGTCCGATTCATGCGAGAAGCAACTGGTGGTGACTGTAGAAGCCGATGACAAGGGGACTGCACACTTCACAGTCGTGCCAATTCCATTTTACTATTTTTCGTAGGAGTAGTATAATGATAAACATTTAGTAGTCGTAATAAAATCTGCTGATTTAAACTTATTACTGCATGTTCGATATTATGCTGCTTTATAAGAGTCTTGAATGAATTCACACAAATATAATCATGTTTAGGAGTGTAGGTTAAAGATTTTTACACTGTTGCGTTGTTTATTTATATGTATATGCGTCGCTTTGCTAACCACGTATATGACTTGTGGTGAGTGGAAAGAGGAACCACATGGAGATCCAGTATGCTACTATAGGTTGAATACAAGTCTTTGCATCATTTAGGGAGTTAGAAATAACCTCACTATTGCTCGTATTGCCCCGTTTTACTATAGAGTTCACAGCAGAAGCCGTCTTCTTATAAATCACTAAGTGTAGAAGCACTTCTTAGTTGAGAGAAGCAAGAAACTCGATAACTAGTCCCGCGTTCTTAACATATTCTGTAACTGTTGATTTATCTTTCCTCATTGCATTCATATTTATTTCTGTCAAGTATTTGCATATTTTAAATTCTGTATTCAAAGCCAAAATCAAACACCCATTTATTTACTTTTCAGAATAACTTTTGTTTTAACGGTATTACTTCTAGACATCAATCTCTGTGGGATTGATAAAATACATACTTATTACTTGCTACAGTTTCGACCGCGTATACTTGCACGTAAGCGATTTCGAGTCATACTTAGCTTTAAGTTTTCTCTAAGTTAATTACTGCAAGATTATATTAGCACCCAGAACGCAATTTTAGCAGTCAAGTTTTTGGCGCTGTTGCTGGGGATTGATTATTTAGGATTAATATTATTAGGACGAGAGTAGTTTTTATTGATAAAAGGTTGAACTTGTATTTCAAGGGAACCGAGATCCAAGGCACTCGTCAACCAACAGGGAAAGAGTCCCAATACATTACCACAAACAATAATCATAATAGATGACATACAATCACTTTGCAAATCAGTATTGGAGCAACAATGTACAACCACCGCAAACACGACTATATCCACATTCAGGCTATGCGGAGGAACTACACAAAGATTTCAATATGACATGGCCTAACTGGGAGATTCAGACGTATATTGGGAGAGATCACAATAGAAATTTTCAAGGACAAAATGGTCCGCAAGGGGATCACAGTAGTAAGAAGCATATAGAGGAATCTAGGCATCATGAACCTGGATATTCAACGTATCATCATGAGCAATCTCTAAAGGACACAACTCGAGAAGAAGAAATACAGCTGGAACGGAAAAAATGGATGAGAGAAAATGGCATCATTTTCTCACCCTAGAAACCAACATGTAGAACTGAGGAAATAACCCAACGAAGCGCTGTTAGCAATGCACCAGCAGAAGATACGTATTTGAGGGCCGAAGTGCTTAATGAGGAATTAGCAATGGAACTTTTCAGTGAACTCTCATGAGAAGATTTCAGGCTAGCCATGCTAAAACAAGATGAAGAGGCCAAAGCTTTGGGACATACAGCAGCGGAAGAAGAAGAGCAACGGATGCGATTGTAGCAACAGGAATAAGCTTCGGCAAGGTTCGCCACCATGGCCATTCCTAAAGCTGAAATTGAGGAAGATGTTGTGAGCCAAGAAGAACAAAAAATTGTGATTTCGGCAACAGGAAGAAGCTTGGGCAAGGTTCACCACCCACGCCACTCCTGAAGATGAATTTGAGAAATTTTTTATGAGCGAAGAAGAATAGAGGATGCGATTGCAGTAACAGGAGGAAGCTTGGGCAAGGTTCGCCACCCTGGCCATTCCTGAAGCTGAAATTAATGAATCTGTTGAGAAAAAAGAATCGACAAGTTTCAGTATTGATACTAAGCAAGTTTCCAGTGATGAAAGCCAAAGCGAGGATGAAAGTTCTTAACCAATCCGCATTGTGAGTAATAAGCCTGCAACACTAAGCACGAAGTTTCTAACTTTTTCTAGTTGAGAAAGGGGCAAAACAATAAAACTGCAGGACAAAGACGATAGCTCGCAGAACAGAGGACCACTAGCAATAGTGTCTAGCATTGTTAGGCTACCGTATGCGAAACAACATTTTGAATTGATCAGCCGAGGAAGAGGCACACAAACAATTCAACTGAGTTTCAATACAATGTATCAAACCCTATCAACCCTGATAAAGGTAGGGCATTCATGCAGCAAGGAGTATGATGAACAAAGGCAGGAAAAGGTTATCAAAGATGGCGTCGCCCCTAAAATATATAACTAGATCAAGTAAGAACAACATACCCCGAGCGGAGTTTAGCGCAAGGATTCTGCCCAGGTCCTGCCGAGTAGCATTCCTGGAATGCAAAAACTTGGTATTTCTAACTTTGCGCAACAATTTTATTGCATTTTATTAGAATAAAAAGTTTTTCCATATTTTTAAATTTTCTTTATTTCCTTACATTTTTAAATTATTAGTTTAGGAAGGAATTGGCTCAATTTTGAAAATAAGGCGGCAGAATTTAAATTTTTCCTTTTATGATTATCTCATTTCTTACACAAGGATTTTCGAAATCTCTGAAAACTCTATATAAACTTTGTGAAAAACTCGATCACCACATCCCAGCATTGTTCCTCAAGGAAACAATACTTTATAATTAATAGTTGTAATCAATGGCCGCAAGAAGCATGACAGTCGGTAAAGGCAAGCCGGTAGACAATACTAACGTTGCACATGTCGAGGCTTCTAGTGCTAACCTTATTGCTTCACTGGCAAGGAAGAGATTCTGGAAAGATCGGGGATGGCTTGTGGGATATAATCCATATCTAGCACTTACTAAGATAGGCGCGTTAGGATGGGTTAGCTTGGCAATGCCCACCGAGGACGAAAGGCCAGATTGGGTCACAAATCTGAAAAGGGAAAAGAAATTTTCTCCAAAGTTGAAGGACATGAGATAGATTGTAGATCTGCAGCCTTAAACTAAATTTTTTGGCTTATGGACAACATTGGGTCGGAGTGTCAAAAGCTTCTTAAGAAGCCAACTAAGAAGTAGTTGCAGATGTGTGTGGAAACGATTGGAACAAGAGGGGCCAAATAGAAGAATCAATGGTTGTTCCCAATGAACAGTGTTAAACCTGAATTGCTAGACTAGATTAAATTCATCAAGAATGTAGTTATTCCATCAACCAATGCAAAGATAGCCAGCAAAGAGCAAACACTATGATCGGGCGATGCGAGCCGCATATACTATTATTTAGTAATTAATTCAGAGTGACTTATCGCCAAGTATGGCTTAGAATCGCATTACGTGCAAGTATACGTGGTCAAATTGCAGCAAGTAATAAGTGTTTATTTTATCGATCCCACTGGGAATTGGAAGCACAATGACATACATCAAGTTCAAAATAGCGAAAAATGTACGAATGAGGTTTTGAAAGTGTTTTGGATTGTGTAACTAATCTAATGCTAATGCTAATGCTGATGCAGATGCAAATGCTATGTGAATGAGAATGCACTACTAATGTGAATAATCTAACCAGAATGAAGGACAAAACAGGCATGCGTTACGTGGTGGGTTCGAAATCATACTTCCCTTTCAAACAAATGCTTCCATATTTGTTAAAGCGAACCACTGCTTCTACTGTGGCTCCTCATGATTAGTCTCGGTGTAGTGTATGCACCAGCGGGATTGAGTAACCCCATTTAATGATGCAATAGCCATTACATTAAACTAAACGTAACCTACTAGGGCTTCTTCCCGGTTCCTCTTCCGAGTGTACTAGAGGCCAACACAGGTGGGTAGTGATCCGACTCGTGCTTAATTAATTTACAGCATTATAAATTCTTTCACCCACATCCCAATTTACTTCTACTTCCTAATCATCTTATTATACCTAGAACTATATGAATTACTTAACAAAGAATCGTTCGTAATACAATTTAATCAAGCCAGGTGAGTTGTCTTGAGAAAAACAGCTCTTACTAAACTTTAACTTCAAGTCCCCGTTCGGAGAACTTGACTGCAAGTAGGTACTCTACCCCTTAGGTTTGCCAAATTAGCCCAAGCTTGCGTAAGCAGCTAGTGAGATAGTTATTCCTAACATCTCTTTAAGAAGAGCTTAAGATTAAGTCTTACCTAGTGAGTACGGTTAGGTTAAACTTTGAACATTCCCTTTTCCAAGGCAATTGCTAAGCACTCGCAAGTCGATGGTCAATCGACTTGCGATAAATAAGAACAACCGACGTTCTTACCGATTTTTCTCTTTACCTTAACATTGAGTTAACTATATTACTTCCCAATTTTCCTAAGATTATTTTCTTTCATTAATTCTAATTATTAGCAGGAGATCAAGTCTGAAACAAAAACTCATAGAATTAAATTGAGAAATGACTCACTGTGTTCATGAAATGCATAAAGAAAAACAGAGTATCAAACAAGAAATAAGAAATACAATGCTAGTCTAATCTATCTATGGAGTAATAGAATTTCCATCATTGTTGCCAATGAAGTCTTCTTCCACACACCGCATTGATACTAAGTTATTTTGGGCTACAGATTAACAGGATTCTGCCGAGATCTCCCAAGAGACCTCGGCGTCACGAGCCCTCATCAATGATAGTTCTCTTTCAAACCAGCACACCTTCTTCTTTGATCAATCTTCTATTTATAATGTCTAGGGTTTCTTGTTGATCACATCCAATCCTTGTCTAGAATATTTGATTTGCCAATTATTTCAGTCTTGGTCCCATTGATTCCGTAATTTGATTGCTAGTTAACTTTTTTCTTTTTTGTCTTGTTGACTCATCCGCTCCATCTTTGTAAAGCTTTCCAACGAATGTAAGACACGTCAGGAGATTTGTGCTTAATAGCCTTGTTTTCGCGCTTATACGCTCGTTTGGTATCTAAAAAGTGCATATGCACAGTTTTGCTGATGCATTTGCTTTTAGCTCGTATATACGAATAATTGCAAATGTTTAAGCTGAATTCCCTATTTTCTTCGCTTGCTTACTTATTTTCTGAGTAGATTGCAAGGTTTCGGACGCTTAAATAGTGCTATTAATTAGCGCTATCACACCCCCAAACTTGAACCTTCTATCAATAGGAGATACAGAAAGGATGATAACTATAATAACTAACTATCGAGTTGCTTCTTATTCATAAGTCATGGTTCTCTACTTAAAAAAAAACATAAGGTAGTCAATTGGTACCCAAGGTCCCGATGTAAACTAGTATACTTCTTTCATTAGTTATAGCGTCTTCCATGTTTGGTCGGTAGAATGAACATCTTTGAGTTAATGCCTACGACTCAAAACTTGTCTATCAAATCCTTGATCTCCCTAAGTTTGCCCCAAACTCTTAGTCAAGTTAGCTAGTTAGGTCTCATTAATCCTTGGCGGAGTATGCTACTGCATTCCGACTTAGGCCGTACTCATATCGCAATCCGTAGTTCTCAATATAACATTTGAGCATAAGATGGTTTAGCTTGGGCTAAGGTGGATAACGGAGTATCAGAGATCTTATGGCTTATACACACTTGCATTTTGCATCATTGCTAAAAAAGTTTTGATTTTTATTTTATAAGATTATTTATTTTTTTATTTTTTTTAAACAACTCTTTCTTTTCACACTCCTTGGGCTACCCTCACCCCCAAACTTAAAAGCTTCACCGTCCTCAATGAAGGTGAGGCTTAGTTCTCCTAAACTGAGTTGAGTCTCAAATTTAATTTCCTTGCTTTGAGCTTTCAATTTTATCCCTTAGAGTGTTCATTCTCTCTTCCTACTTATAGCATCTACTATTACTAATGTTGCGCTATCTTGCTATCCTAGTAAACTCGCTCTCCTGATACCGCAATTATACCTAAGTTTATTTAGTTGGAGAACCGTTAACCTTGGGGTGATTTCGGTTCAGTTTTTATCAGTTTTGTACCAAACCGACAACCGAACTGATATCTTCGATTTTCAAAAAATTGATTCGATCCAATGTCCAATAAAGGATAGAACCATTGGTTCGGTTCGATTTTGGATCCAGTCCGATGTCCAATTTTTTTAATATATCAAAAATATTTTTCATAAAAAAATCTCATAAACAACAATATTTTTAAAGGTCGAAAGTATTTTTGAACTTATTAAAAATTATTTAAGGATGTTTTTTACTTCAAATAAGAGGGAATTAAGAAAATCTTCAAAATAATGGAAGGAAGATGACTTTATATGATTTATTGACAAAATATATATTTATTTGTAATCTGAAAAAATATATACATGTATACTTCGGTTTGGATCAGCTTTTATTGATTTTTTAAAACGAAAACTAGAACCGATTCATTATTTCAATTTTTTCAAATTACAAACCGATGTGTCCAATTTTGTTCTAAAAAGTCGATCCTATCCATTGGATTGGATTGGTTCGGCTCGATTTTTTAGTTTTATGTTGCACCCCTAGTTATTTATGGAATGCGAAGCATTTATATAGTTCGGTTATTATGTTTATCCAACAATTCAATGAATGTTTACATCTAAGTTTATCTATATCAATTTGACATAAATGTAAACATAATTAAATGCATGTTACTGAGTTTAGACAGGTAGTTACTTTAGTTTGCTGAATCGGCGTTCTCTACGCTTGGTTCTGCAGACTCTGCTGGTGGCATTCACTCCCATAATATTTCGGTTGGAAAGGGTTGAAGTCTGAACTGTGGGTTCCTTCTTTGGAGCTCTCTTCTGATGCTTCGATACCTTGTTTGCATATACACCCAGAATGTCCGTGTCTGACGTATGAAGTGCAACACTTGGCTCTAGAACTCTTTATTCCTACGCTGAGCGTCATCTACTAAAGCGACAGGCTCACTTACAGCTCCTCTTTGCTCTCCTGGAGGTTGCTGCAGTGTCATTAGTAGGTGGTGGCGTTGGCTATCTTTCCTCTGGTGATGGTGATAGGGTATTGGTGCCTTCTGGATCGCATGATGGTGGCTGTTCCAATATAACTGGAGGTTGCCGTTGTAGTACTGGCACAGGTTCCTTTGTCGTACCAACTGCTTGTGCTTCCTCTTCATTGTTGATAACTGGGTCAGAGCACTATTCTTCAACTGCTGGCTTGGCTATTGCATCCTCGTTCCTTACTCATTTCTTCTTTCTCTTTAGTGGCATGGTGTCCTCACTTTCAAGCTCATCTTCAGTGTTCGAGCTTGGAGGTAAGTTGGATGGCTGTGGAACTGACGGTACTGAGTTGCTTGCTGGAAAAGTCTCCCGCTGTGTATGCGGTGCTGATTGCTTCTGTCTTGGTGGTGGTTGCATTTATGGTATAGATGCAAGCATATCCTATCTATCTATAGTTCTTTTGAGCTGCATTGTGAACTCCTTGATCGTGGGTTCCTTCGTTTTACTTTTGTTAACTACCATATGGAAAACTTCATTAACCTTCAGTGCCTGCTCTTCCGATTTGCACCTCAATCCTTGATGTAGGAGAGTCTAGTGATGGAGTACAGGAAAATAGCTTCTTATGCGTGTTCCCCATCTGCTTCCTGACTTCATCTTCAATGATGCGCCCTATATCAATTGTTAGACCTGCACAAATAGTGTAAATCAACAATATCCTTGTCTGGGATAGAGTAGTGTCATGCGTTGTTGGCATGATACTAGTCTTAACAAAATTGTTGCCCTTTCCAGTTCAGGTTCAAGTGCTAGAAAGGCTTGTTCTTTGCCCACTAGGTTTTGGGTATGGCCACCATTCGTAAGCATTCTTCTAGTTCCTTGATTGTAGGTGCTCTGATTAGTCTATCATATTAGGCCTCGTCGTACCCTTGAAATTCGAATAAATCGTTCTAGGCGTCCGAATTCTAATGGATTTTCTTTCTTTCCACCTACGTGATGCAGCGATTGTCCCTAACTTCGTTGTTGTAGAACTCCTGTACCCATCCAGGATTAGTGTTGATACTTGGCCTGTAGAAACTATCTCATCCTCACTATGTGATGGTATCTTGGTTTTCTTTACTTATCATGGCATTGGCAAATCCTTGCTCTTGCAAGAATTCTTGTTTTACAGTATCTACCAGTTTTACTGACTTGGAAATGTTACTCAATCTCCTTGTTTTTGCTGGCGGGGTTTGGGTTTCTGTTGATGCACTTACAATGCCCTTACCCTTTTCTGCTCGTGTTAACCTTGCAGGGGATAGCTCATTTACTTCCCGCTTCACAATGCAGGTCCTCACAGCTCCTACTCTCTTCTTCGTGGGTGGTCGCTTGATTTTTACCACCTTTTTCGCCTTTTTCTTGCCCTTAGGTGTTATTTGTGCCTCTTCTAGACTCTTTTCTAATGTAACGTCTTGTTCTTCCATGGCTCTTTTGGTTTGTTCTTCTTCTTTGTCGTATTGTGTTGCGATTTCTACAGCTTTTCTGACTTCTTCTTTCTTATTTTCAAGCTTTTCGGCCTCCTCTTCTTCCCTCAATTTCGTTTCTAGGGCCTCAGTAGCCCTTACTTCCACGATGACAGGGTTGGTGCTTGCAGGAATTTGATCATCCTATCTTTATACCGTTGAACCATCAACAGCAGAGGTGGACCCTTCAGTCGCCTCCTCAACAATTGAACAAACTTCTCGCCCTAAATCAACAATTTCCACCATAGTGATTTGTGGATTCTATCGAACCTCCACAGTTTCTTGCACAACAAGTTGCCCTAGAGCAGTTTGCTCTACAGTGAGTTCCAGAACTTGTTCAGTGACAATGGTGTTGTTGGCTGCCATTAGATTGATAACTGCAATTTCTAAGACAGAAAATTTATCGCAAGAAAAGTTTGATCACTTTGAATGCTAGGGTTCCGCAAAGAAAAATTTAAGGAATTCAAAGAAAGCGTAAATTTGATCGACGGGATATGAACCTTTATAGATGCGCTAAAACTTGTAATGGTTTAGTGAAAAGACTTTATTACCCTCATTAACTACGGCAGCTCCAACATATAAATTATTACCGTTGTGCGCTGACTCTCAAGTTTCAGTCCTTCAAAAGTCGATTACAATTAATCGCAGAGTTTTTTTTAATTTATTTTTTGAAATTGAGAAAATTACTAATCCTATTCTAGAAAGCATGTAAACATAGGGTCTTCTCAGTAAGAGATATGTATCAATCAGTCCGCTCACATTTCATTGGAAAGTTCCAATCAATGCGCTGCTTGCTAAGCAAGGCATTAGTTTTCATTACTGACAATTTTCGCATTCTAGGAATGCATTTTTGCTTTTCTTTTACTTAAGTTAATGCATTTGCCTCCCAAAAGTGATAGCATGATACTCTTTACCTGGTCTGTTACCTTTCAGATGTAGTAGATAAAGAAGTCTACTGCTCTTCTACCACGTAGTACTAGGGTTGCTGCTGTTGCCGCATCTCGTTCCTGCGTGTTAGTTAAACAAGTTAATCTTCTACGTTTATGAACTACCCTTAACATATATCAAATTGGTTGCCAATTCCCTAGCAACGGCGCCAAAAACTTGATCGGGTGATGCGAGCCGCATGTACTATTGTTTAGTAATTAATTCGGATTGACTTATCGCTAAGTATGGCTTAGAATCACATTACGCGTAAGTATACGCAGTTAAATTGCAGCAAGTAATAAGTATTTATTTTATTGATCCCACAGGGAATTGGAAGCACAATGACATACGTCAAAGGTCAAAATAGCGAAAAATGTACGAATGGGGTCTTGAAAGTGTTTTGGATTGTGATACTAATCTAATGCTAATGCTAATGCTGATGCTATATGAATGAGAATGCACTACTAATGTAAATAATCTTACTAGAATGAAGGTTAAAACAAGCATGCGCTGCGCGGTGGGTTCGAAATCATACTTCCCTCTCAAACAAATGCTTCCACATTTGTTAATGCAGACCACAGCTTTCGCTGTGGCTCCTCATGATTAGTCTCGGGGCAGTGTATGCACTAGTGGGATTGAGTAACCTCATTTAATGATGCAATAGCCATTGCATCAAACTAAATGTAACCTGCTAGGACTCCCTCCAGGTTCCTCTTCCGAGTGTACTAGAGGCCAACACACGTAGGTAGTAATCCGACGCGTGCTTAATTAATTTATAGCATTATAAATTCTTTCACCACATCCCAATTTACTTCTACTTCTTAATCATCTTATTGTACCTAGAACTATATGAATTACTTAACAAGGAATCGTTCGTAATACAATTTAATCAAGCAAGGTGAGTTTTCATGAGAAAAATATTTCTTACTAAACTTTAACTTCAAGTCCTCGTTCTGAGAACTTGACTGCAAGCAGGTACTCTGCCCCTTAGGTTTGCCAAATTAGCCCAAGCTTGCGTAAGTAGCTAGTGAGATAGTTATTCCTAACATCTCTATAAGAAGAGCTTAAGATTAAGTCTTACCTAGTGAGCAGGGTTAGGTTAAACTCTTAATATTTCCTTTTTCAAGGCAATTGCTAAGCACTCACAAGTGGATGGTCATTCGACCTGCGATAAATAAGAACAACTGCCGTTCTTATGGGTTTTCCTCCTTACCTTAACATTGAGTTAACTATATTACTTCCCAGTTTTCCTAAGATTATTTTCTTTCATTAATTCTAATTATAATGCATAATTTTGCTGATGCGTTTGCTTTTAGCTCGCATATACTAATAATTGCGGATGTTTGAGTTGAATTCCCTATTTTCTTCGCTTGCTTACTTATTTTCTGCGTAAATTGCAAGGTTTCGGAGGCATAAATAGTGCTATTAATTAGCGCTATCACACTACTGCTTTATGCGATCACAATTGGAATGTCGGTAAATATAGGCAAGTTAGTAGAAGGAAAAATTTAGCGTTAGGCCTTGGCCAAATGCAAAAAGATGTTTTACCCACACTTTGTCACTAAATTGTGCTTAGAGTAAGGTGTTCAGCCGCAAACCACTTATCGAATTCTAAAGGTGCACACAAACCATGTTGAAGAAGCTGTGAATCTGAGGTGGAAGGAGAAAGAGAAGAAATTGAAGTGTTTTATAGAAGGATAACTTAGTTGAGCAATTCGAGGCGTTATTCATTAACTCGCCAGACCTCTAGGAATATGTGAGTAAGAGAAACAAAATAGTAGTAAAGGCAGCCGCGGCACTCAAAGAATACTCTGAATGGCCAGAATTTCCAAACCAGTTACTTAATGCAGAGCAAGGCGAGTGTAGCGGCAATGCGAATACCTAGATGGAAGTCCCACTCTCTTTATTTATTTTAAAAGATATATTTCCCTTCTGCATGCATTTCAGCTTTCGCAACATGCATATCATGATAGGATTCAGATTTCAATTCTTACTTTCAATATCGCATACATAGTATTCATGACATTTAGGATGCAACTTTAATTTACCTTTTATTAATAGTAATAAAAAAATTTCTTTTCTTGAACATCTAGCGCTACTATTATTATTGCAAATCTGAGATCTAGTAGGAATTTTCTTTTCTTAGTAGAATTCTTAAGTTCCCATAGATTCAAACCTAGCGCTAGAATAGTCCTTATCGTGCATGGCAGAAAGATCCAAAATTTTGCAAGGAATACCTAGAGCTTGAAATAGAGTATTTAATTATGGAATAAATAAGTTTGGTGGAACTAAGCCTCACCTTCATTGGGGACACTGAATATTTTAAGTTTGGGGGTTAGGGCAAGCCCGCGGATGATTTAAACTTCAAAAAAAAAAAAAAGAAAAAAAAAAGAGATGTTTATGCATTTTGTCAGAATGAGTGAATAACCCATAGGTAATCTCGAAATGCTCCATTATCACTTAAGCAAGAGCTTTATTCCTTTGCTTAGATGATTCGTTTTGCGCTCAAGTAAGTCATTCTAAAACTACGAAATTATGATAGGAGCATAATACGAAAAAAGAACCTGAGATTTAAATCTCGACAAAGTATGTAGGCCAATCGTAGCTTTAGGGAATAGTTATCTATGATAAATTGAGTGAAGGGGAATAATTGCGATGAGGTACGATCTGCCAGTCACGATAAGAAGGATTTTGGACGCAAACTGGACTTTTTGAGAAAGTTTGAAGTCCTTTAGAAAGAGAAGTTTATACTAGGATTAGGAAAGACGATAAGACTTACTAGAGCTTAACTTAAAGAAAAATAAAAAAGTTGATTTAGTTAATCAAAATGCTAATCACTAGGCTACACATTGCTTGGAACAAGCAATGATTCAAGTTTAGGCGTTTGATAGCTCTTAAATAGGTCATTATTTAGGCTGATTTATTAAGCATTTTATTAAAGAATCAGGAAGTTTTTTGAGCTATTAGGATCATTTTACGAATAAAAGTGTAGAAATCAACATATGGATAGAAAATAGCATCATCAGCGCAATATACGAATTAGATACAATATTATACAATTACGCGCTAAAAAGCTAGTAAATGCAGGAAATACTAAACACTAATGCCGGAGGAATGAAACAATGCGAACGGCGATGCACATAGAAGAATCACGCATCCACAAGGCGGTTGCGCTCGAGAATCACACCAACATGGAAATAAACAGAGAATCAATCAAGTAATTAAAGTGGTGTCAACCAAACAAATTCCAGTAGAAATCTAGAAATCCTACATTAATGAAGATTTTCTACCTCATCTAGGCTTGCCGACCTCATAAATCAACTCTATAAATTACAAGAAGAAAGTTGAAGTTTGGTGAGCTGGTCGGGTGGCTTGAAGCCAATCCAAGTGAAGAGTAGCTAAGTCAAAGGGTTAGAGTCCGATTCATGCGAGAAGCAACTGGTGGTGGCTGTAGGAGCCGATGACAAGGGAACTGCACACTTCACAGCCGTGCCAATTTCAATTTACTATTTTTCGTAGGAGTAGTATAATGATAAACATTTAGTAGTTATAATAAAATCTGCTAATTTAAACTTCTTACTGAGTGTTCGTTATTATGCTGCATTATAAGAGTCTTAAATGGATTCTCACGAATAGAATCATGTTTAGGAGTGTAGGTTAAAGAGTTTTACACTGCTGCATTGTTTATTTATATGTATATGCGTCACTTTGCTAACCACGTATATGACTTGTGGTGAGTTGGAAAGAGGAACCACTTGGAGATCCAATATGCTACTGTAGGTAGAATGCAAGTTTTTGCATCATTCAGGGAGTTAGGAATAACCTCACTATTGCTCGCGTAGCCCCGTTTTACTATGGAGTTCATAGCGGAAGCTGTCCTCTCATAAATTACTAAGTGCGGAATCACTTCTTAGTTGAGGGAAGCAAGAAATTCTATAACTAGTCCCCCATTCTTAACATCTTCTGTAATTGTTTATTTATCTTTACTCATTGAATTCATACATATTTCTGTCAAGCATTTGTATATTTTTAATTCCGCATTCAAAACCAAAGTCAAACACACTTTTACAACCCATTTATTTACTTTTCAGCATAACTCTTGTTTTAACGATATTACTTCTAGACATCAATCTCTGTGGGATGATAAAATACATACTTATTACTTACTGCAGTTTCGACCACGTATACTTGCGCGTAATCGATTCCGAGTCATACCTAGCTTTGAGTTTTCTCTGAGTTAATTACTGTAAGATTATATTAGCACCTAGAATGCAATTTTAGCAGTCAACGGGATTTTAAAAGTACACACTGAGCACATGATGGAAATGGAGAATGAAAAGTGGTAGAAAAAGGAAGGCAATATGAGAAATTCTTAAACGAGGATAGTTTGGTCAAACAATTTGAAGCACTATTCTCCCACTCGCAAGACTTTTGGGAATATGTGAATAAGAGAGATGAAATAATATTGAAGGGAGCTGTAGCACTAATAAAGTACTCCGAATGGCCTGAATTTCTAAAACAAATACTCAATTCGGAGCAAGGCAAAGGCAATATAGGCGACAATGCAAACACTTAGATGGAAGTCCCGCTCTCTTATTTACTTTAAGCATTTTTCCTTCAGCATGCATTTCATTTGTAGTCGCAATTTTAATTTTATAGGATCATGCATTAGGATGCAATTTGTATTATTTCCTTATTAACTATTTTATAAGAATCAATTTTCCTTTGAAAGATTAAGTTAGCATTATTATCGCAAATCTAAGTTTAGTAGGGAACTCCCTTTCGATTAGAAGAATTCTTAAATTCCCCTAGATCCAAACCTAGCATTAGAATAGTCCCTATCATGAATGACAGAAAGAACCAAAATTCATAAGAAGTCTTAGAGCTTGAGATAGAGTATCGCAATCATAGAAATAGCTAAGTTTGGGGGAACTAAGCCTCACCTTCATTAGAGACAGTGAAACATTTAAGTTTGAGGGTGAGGGATGCCCGATGAGTGATTTTGCTAAAAGAATATATATATATATATATATATATATATAAAATAAAGATCAACATATTCTGGGCAAAATAAAAGAAAAGAAGAGTGAATAAGCCTTAGGACTCCTTAAGTATTCCATTGTCTACGAATAGCGCAAGCTTGAAATTCCTTCGCTTAGGTGAAATGTTTTATGCTCAAACAAGGCATCAAGAGAACTATGGAATTGTAGATATGAGTGCAACCTAAGAGGAATGCGAAAAGCATATTAGAAATCCTTGAAGGATATAAGGGCCTCGATAAAAGTCTTCACAGAATATGTTGGGCAAACTTAGTTGTAGAAGTGATTGTGTATAATAGATTGGATATTGAGAAATAATTGCGCTGAGGAACAATCTGTCAGTCATGGTAGGGAGGATTTTAAGGTAGAACCTTAATCTTTGGGAAAGTTTGAAAATTGAAAAGAGAAAGAAATTTTATGCTAAGATTATGAAATACGATAAGAACTACTTGGTTAAGCTCAAAGGAGGAAAACTTGATTTAATTGAACAAGAATTGCTAACTAATAGACTATGCATTACTTGGGACAATAATGATTTAAGTTTGGAGGTTTGATAACTCTCAAATAGAGCACATTTTAGGCTATTATAGTTTTCATTATTCTAAGGATTAAAGGAAATAACCGGGTGATAATAGTAAATTGCGAGTAAAAACCAATCGAAGTTGCATGCATTCATAATTTAGCATCACAAGCGCAATTTCGCAGTTTAAGTACAAATATTGAATAAATTGCACTAAAACATTATGCAATGCAAGAATACGCATAACGTTTATGTGGAAAGGACGAATCAATGCGAACGGCCATCCACTCAACGGTATCATTCATTTATAAGGAAGTCGCGTTCAAAGAATCACGCCAATAAGGAAAGAAACTGAGAATCAATCAAGCAATTAAGATAGCGTCAATCAAAGAAATCCCAGCGAAAATCAAGAGATCTTGCATTAATGAAGATTTTCCAGCTCATCTAAACTTGCTAACCAAGTAATTCATCTCTATAAATAGCAAGAGGGAAGGCAAGGTTCGTTGAGCTGGTTGGTTGGCCAAAAACCAATCTTAAGGAAAAACATCTAGTGGTGTTCGTGGGAGCCGATGACAAGGGGACTGCACAGTTTACAATCGCACCAATTTCAACTTTTTATTATTTTTCTTACGATTAATTTATAGCTGTGAACATTTAGTAGTAGTAATAAAATTGGTTGATTTTGTCTTTCTACTTGTGTTTATTGATATGCTGCGCTATAGGAGTTTTTGGTGAGAATTCATTTGTAGAAGCATGTTAGGAATGTTGGTTATTATGCTTTACACTGCTGCATTTTTTATTTAATATACATGTGTCGATTAGCTACTCACCCATGTAGCCTACAGCGAGTTCGGAAGAAGGAGCTGCAGGATGACCCAGTATGCTACGTTAGGTTAGGTGAAAAGCTTTTCACCATTCAAAGTGTTAGGAATAACCTTACTAACGCTTGGGTCGCCTTGAGTTAGTATGGAGATCGCAATAGAAGCTAGGTCTGCCATAAATCATTAAGTACGGAAGTATTTATTTGAATAGAGAAGCATGAAACTTGATAACTAGTCTCGAACCCTTAATATCTTCTATAGTTGTCTTCTATCACTATTTATTGCATTCACGTTTAATTATTGTTAGCATTCATGTTTAATCACTGTTAGCATTCATAATTAAAACACAAAACAACTTCAAACCCATTCTTTACTCTGTTCGTGTAACTCTCACATTAATAGTATTAGTTCTAAACATCAATTCCTGTGGAGAACAGTAAAATATAAATACTTATCACTTGCTGAATTTTGATTGCGTATACTTACGTGTAAGCGATTTCGAGTCACACTTAGCAATAGGTTATGCTCCGAGTTAATTACTGTACATTTATATTAGCACGCGGAACGCAGGTCAGAGGCAACACCCAAATGTTTCCTTGGGAGGGCAAAACGGCAATGCTAACCAAGTTGGCAGCAGCGATTGATGCAACCACCTGAATTTAGAAATAACCAGCAGCAGTTACATCAATCGAGATAAGAATTGAAAGACTACATACTGAAAAACGATGTTGCAATGATGGAACATCAAACCTTGTTGAAAGCTCAACAAGCAACGTTGTGAACTTTAGAACTTCAATTAGGCCAGATCACAGCAGATCTTAAGAATAGACCGCAAGGACAACTGCCGTCAGACACGGAAATTTCTAGGTAGAATGGCAAGGAAAAAGTTAATGCGATTGAGCTAAGGAGTGGCAAAACCACTGATGGACAACGAAAAAATTAAAAGATATCTGGAAATGTTGCCCACAACAGAAATAGAGAAGCAACCCGACACGCACGATACCGTAAAGGAAGCAAATGAGGATTCTATGATCAGACGTGAGGCGAAGGGTGTAGACAAACCACTTCCAATCTATCAATCATCTCTGCAGCCGTATCCTTAATGAATAAAAAGAAAGAAAAATGAGTCGCATTTCAAAAAATTTACGAACATACTGAAACAAATAAACATTAACATTCCTTTTGTGGATGTATTGCGACAAATGCCGAATTACATGAAATTCCTTAAGGATGCCCTCAGCAAAAAAAAGTAAGTTTGAGCAATTCAAGGTAGTAGCGCTAAACGAGGAGTGTAGCGAGATTTTCTAGAATAAAACCCTTGTCAAGGAAGCTGACCTAGGCCAATTCACTATCCTAGTAAAAATTTGTAGCAATCATATTGGGGGCGCGCTTTGTAATTTAGGTGCCAGCATCAACCTTATACCCTTATCTATTTACAAGAAGTTTGGGATAGGTGAATCAAGGCTTACAACAGTCACAATTCAACTAGCTGATAGGTCCATCACCCGACCTATTGGAAAAATTGAAGATATCTTGCTTCAAGTGGACAAATTTATCTTTCCTGCTGATTTCATCATTCTCGATTATGAAGGTGACAAAGAAATACTGATTATCTTAGGAAGACCTTTCCTAAAAACTGGTCGAACCTTAGTCGATGTGTATGAAGGAACAATGACGTTGAAAATGAACGATCAGCAGATTCAATTCAATATTTTCAATTTAATGAAGCAAACAGAGCTAGAGGAAAGTTACAATGTTAGCCAATTGGAGGTGCTACTGAACCAAGCTATAGAGAACACATAGAAAATAGACAATGAAAAAGAAGAGGAAGAGTCAGCGAAAAACCAGGAGGAGGTTTCTTATTCTCATACGCTAGACCTTAAGGGAAGAGCTAGTTCTCCACAATGCCCTTTGATTGAAGAACCTCTAATTCTCGAATTAAAGCCTCTTCCTCAGCATTTAAAGTATATTTATCTAAGAGCAAAAGGGACATTACCTATTGTCATCTCGTCACAAGTAACTCAGACCCATGAGCAACTCCTTCTAGAGTTACTTAAGCAGCATAAGAAAGCGATTGGATGGACCCTGACAAACATTGAAGGCATCAGTCCTATAATTTGTATGAACAAAATTAGTCTAGAGGAAGATGCCAAAAATTCAATTGAGCATCAGAGACGTCTAAACCCCACCATGAAGGAGGTAGTGAAGAAGGAAATCATAAAATGGTTAGATGCGGAAGTAATTTATCCTATATCAGATAGCCAATGGGTTAGTCATATTCATTGCGTGCTAAAGAAGGGAGGAACCACAGTCATTTGAAATGAAAAAAATGAGTTAGTTCTAACAAGGACAATGATTGGATGGTATGTGTGTGTGTATGGACTATCGGAAGCTGAACAAAGCAACCAAGAAGGACCATTTTCCTTTACCCTACATAGACCAAATGTTGGATTGAATAGTAGGTGACTACTAATTCTTAATTGCCTCGTGTGCAAATAATTTGTACATGCGCAAGTATACGCTGTCTGCAGTATGTAATAAGTAAATTATCGATCTCCACAGGGACTGTGATCTATCTAAGGTGATGTTTAGAATGGAACAGAAATAAACGAATGGTAGTTATGATTGATTGGGCTGAAAGCATAACAGATATAAAAACAGTTTTAAAATAGATTGTTAGAGAATAAAGCTAGACTAGGATACTCATGGAATGTAATAGCAATGCGATATCAAAGAAACATGTGGTAAGGGGTAGCTATCATACTTCGCCTCACAAACTTTTGCTTCCGCTTCACTTCGCATTAAGCCCGACTCTCGCCACAACTTGATGTAATGCTATGCCGGTGCTAAGTATGCAGTAGTTACACATTCATCCCTAAACTCCGATTTAAGGTATTAAAGACTTAATACTAACCTATTGAACAAGCAAACTAGACTTAGGTTGTTTCCTCTTCTAATTTACAACCTAATAGTAGGTTTGGATGGTCAATTGACACTTACTGTTGACGATTTTCTCCTAGTTAACAAGCACTACTTACGCCCTTCCTATTTCTTCTCTAACACATGCTAAAATTGACCACTTTCCCTAGTGTTGCCTTAACAAAATTAGTTCCTCATACAAATAAGAAATGCAAATAACGACATAGAAAGTATGCCGAAATAGTATTACTGAATTGAAATGAGTTTTAATAGAGAAAACAATATGAACTTTGTTCCGTAAAAAATCTCTCCTTTTCTTATTACACAGGGTCTCTTTTTGTAAGCATCCTTCGAATATTCAAGAATAAGCATAGGTCAATCGATCCAATCTCTTTCCTTGCATAAATCCGTCAATTATGTATGATCTCTTTCCTTGCACGAATACGCCAATTACGTTTGTGTGGTTAAAGGAAGAATCTCGTAATTTTTGCAATTTGTCTCTCTAGTTTCTGGTTAGTCAACATCTTGCCGTCAGTTGATTCTTTCCATATTTGGTTTATGGTGCCTTGGCGTTTCTCTGAATGTCACTACGTGTGCATCGCGCGTTTTGCTTCTTAGTCTGCATCGCTCTACATCGTAATTTCCTACAAAATAGTTTATCCACATAAGCTCTGCTAAATACGCGCTAAGTGTGCTAATTCTGACATTTTCCTTGCTTAAATTCATTTCTTCAAGTTTATTCCCCTAATGCATAGGCTTTGCTAAATACTTACCGTTTTCGCACTGGATTTTAAATAATAACTACAAACAATAATTACAAAATAGCAAGAATTCTGACTCTATTTAAGAGTCGTCAGCAGGCAAGGAATATTACTGATTCCTAGATGGATATTTTGGCTATAATCAGATTACCATCTATCTCGATTGAAGAATGAACAAATTAATGCAACTATGATCAACATATCTGAAAGCTTCTCGGATGAGCAACTGTTCGTGATAAATCTCATTGAAAAGAATTATACTTCTTGGTTCGAAGACATTGCAAACTATTTAGTAAGCCACGTCATCCCAACGGACTTAATAAGACAACAAGCTAAAAGATTTTTTCATGAAACTTGTTCTTATTTTTGGGATGGGCTATATCTGTACAGGCAATGCACAGATGGAATTATTTGGCGATGTGTTGAAGAAAAAGAGATGAATGTCGTACTAGAATCATGCCATGCATCGCCTTATGGCGGACACTTTGGAGAAATGCGCACTACTGCAAAAATCTTTCAATCAGGCTATTTCTGGCTCAGCATATTTAAGGACGTGCATCATTATGCTAAGACGTGCGATAAATGTCAAAGAAGAGGTAATATAGAAAAAAGGGATTAAATGCCTTTAATGTCAATCTTGGAAGGCGAACTATTCGATGTCTGGAAAATCGATTTTATGGGACTATTTCCCCCTTTGCACAGAAATTTATATATCCTGGTCGTAGTTGATTACATATCAAAATGGGTCAAAGAGATTGCCACACCTTGTAACGATGCTAAAATTGTCATAAAATTCTTACACAGGAACATTTTCGCAAGGTTTGGTACTCCGCAAGCACTAATTAATGATGAAGGAACGCACTTCATAAACAAAGCGATGGCTCATGTGCTGCAAAAGTATAATATCAAGCATCACATTGTAACCCCTTACCACCCTCCGACCAATGGCTAAGTTGAAGTCTGCAACCGTGAAATTAATTGTATCTTAGAAAAATTCGTTGGACCTAATAGAAAATACTGGTCTCTACAACTGTACCAACCCAGTTTTTTGCCCTTGTAAATAAGGTAAATTTCTATTTTTCGAGGTTCCTGAAAGGATTTGATTCATTTATTTTGGCCTTAAAATAAACCTAGAGGTCGTGACCTGAGACAGGAGAAGTCGTCTTTTGGGTTAAATAGGGTTAATTGAGATTTTGGAGTGAATAAACAAAATTTCGAATTATAGATTAAAAAGTAAATTAAATTTTTAGTTTTGTTGTAAATATGTATATATATATATATACATATGTATGTATGTATGTATGTATTTGTAAAATAAGAAGAAAATAAAACATCACATTCCTATTTTATTCATAAATCAAAAGCTTTGTTGTGAAACCATCACTGCCGTCACTAAGCTTCTCCCACCACCGTGATTTCTCAAACAAATCTCCAAGTCGACCCACCAATATATATATATATATATTCATATTTTTTATAATTCGGTTCTTCCCATCGTAAGCTGCCCCACATTTTTCTGGATTTTTTACTAGCTTAATCGAGTCGTTGGGAAGGTACGCATAGCTGTCGTCATGTGTTGGAGCTCGATTTGTTTTTGGTCTTTTGAGGTATTTTGGAAAGATCAACGTTCTGGATCCATTTTTTATGAGTTAAGGTGTTGGTTTGCTGGATTGTCTGTTTAGGGCTCGATTTTGCGGAGTAAGATTTTGGATTAAGTTGGATTTTTAGGAGTGCTTCGACTTCATGTTTTGTATAGATTCTTTGGATTCAGCCAAGGTAAGGGTGTTTTTACTTAAAAAAAAACGTTTACAACTAAGCCAGCACGTATTATCTTGCTAAGTTGATGCAATGTTGTGGTGTGGTTGTTTAGTATTCTTTGTTTTCATGTTTGTTGCTTATGTTAGAATTGTAAAGAAAATGACCAGAGTACTATGAATTAGAATGTTGGTTGATAAGTTCTGATAAATGTTCTAAAGGGTTTTGTGCCCACTATTGTTGAGGGGTTTTGTGCCCAATACTATTTAAGGAGTTTGTACCCACTATTGTTTGAGGGGTCTTATGCCCAATACTGTTTGAGGGGTTTTATGCCTATTTCTGTGAGAGGGGTTTTTGCCCACCATTGTTTGAGGGGTTTCGTGCCCATTACTATTTATATGGGGTTATGTGCTTGTATCTATTTATGAGGGGTTACGTGCCCAATATTGTTTAACAGGGGTAGAGCCCATAGATTGTTTAGGGGTTGTGTCGTTGAAAGTGTTGACTCTTGAACCTCTCGTTTTATTATGCGTGCTTGTTGATTCCGTATCGGGATCCCTACTGAGATTGAAACTCACCCCTTTTCTTTCTGTAGTTTGTCCACAGGTACTCACGTGATGTACCAGGATGATTGATTGGAGCTGAGACGACCATGAGACGTGTCCTACGTTTTATCGAGTCTTTACTGTTTGTCATTTATTCCACATGAACCGGTTTTAGCATGGAGCTATTGTTGTTGAACTTGCATGTTTACTTTTATTTGGTTTTCTTAAGGGTACTCGTTGAACTGATTTATCTAAAAATGTTTTCTATTCGGTTTTTAGAATATTTAATAAAGTACAAGTTATGATTTGTTTTTAATGATCATGCCTAGTTGTTATTGTTCTATTGAACCCATGCATTGTGGTAGAGACCTAGATGGACGACCCGATTTGGGTTGGGTTTTTACAGTAACTGGATTACTCGCTTTAGGCTTATCGTACCGCATTCAAGACTCCGCTGAATATATCCCCATGCACAATTGTGTACGGGAAAGCATGCCATCTTTTGGTAGAATTACAACATAAAGCCTTTTGGGCGCTTAAAAAGTTAAACCTTAACCTTCAGAAAGCTGGTTCTGCCAGAATGTTGCAATTGCTTGATTTAAAAGAACATAGGTACTTTGCATATGAGAATACGAAGCTCTACAAGGAAAAGACAAAAAAATGGCATGATCGCAAATAGACCCCGCGAACTTTCAAGGTGGGTCAGCAAGTAATCTTGTTTAACTCACGACTTCGTTTGTTTCCAAGAAAGCTCAGATCCAAGTGGTCTGGACCATTACGCATTACACAGATTAAATCAGGAGAAACAATCTGGATAAAGAATGAGTCAAGTGGAGATAAGTTTGTAGTGAATGGCCAGCGATTCAAGTTTTACTGGAATGAGGATGTTCAGAGCACGAGCATGCCTTGGAGCCAATGCGTATCAGTAAATTTAATTATTGCTCCAAGCATGCTAGTTATAATTGTTTCTATTTGCTTATTCAAAGAAGTTTATTTAAATTTTTCTTAGTTTTTGTTTATTTCATTTATTTCCTGTATTTCCAATTTTAAGTTCTCTTTTATTGGTTTCCTATTTGGTTTAGAATGTTATATGTACTATTGAAGGGATAAAATCAAATAAAATCGGCGAGGGAAATATGTACAACATTTCATATCATTAAATGAAGCGTATTACCGAGCAGTCGGATTAAGGGTTTGATAATTTAACGGTTAGCAGCAATTGCATGGCCGCCTGAATCGAATAGATAACCTGACACATTGCAAAGATCTGCTGCTATAAAGATCCTGCCCTTTCATCCTGAACTTTAAATACCGTATATCATAAATTTCCTTTTCATCCGTCCATCACCATTCAACCCTTATCTTCTTTCTCCCATAATTGAAAGGCCACATTGGGAAGGAAAAGCACTGATGGTGGAAGAGCATCTAGGTGGATGCAGAGGAGCAATGGCAGCGCCAAAGGACCTGTTCCGATGCCAAGTCAGAGAAGAAGCCAATGGAGGCCTTGTCGAGTATCAAAGAACAAGGCTCACACAAATAGGAGGAGTGTTGGGTGATATGGATAGGACCATTCAACACTTAAAAGCATAATTCATAGCAGTAGAGGCAGGTCTCTCCATATATGCCCATATGTCAACTCGTCCACTAAAAGGGCGAAGAAGCAAGCAAGACAAATTGGTGCAGTGCATCTAGCAGCTCACCATTATTTGGATACGATGTGGACTACACTCAAGAATTAGACAGTGTATTATTCAACGCACTTGCATTATTGGATCCGCGTGCCAAACTCTCCAGACCTCAAGACATTGTCTCTTCAACTGACACTGAGAAAGAATGATAAAGGAAGTTTATGTCTTTATCGCAACACTCCTCCTTTATGTTTTTATCCTCTCACGCATTATTATTAATATAATCATTTTCTCCATTTCATTCCCTACGCTAAATATTCTGCTTTGATCTTCTCAAAAAAAAAAAAAATCTTCTTTGACCTGTGCTATGCTGATTTCTCACTTTTTAATTGTGCGTTTAAAAAACAATGCATAAATATGCTGAAATTTATTCTGCCCTGGGACTATCAATTGTTAATAATTCTAACGAGATTGATTAGGGACATATCCTTTTTAAACTTAGGACAAATGAACACCTTCTTGGAGAGGAATCCAAAAAATTGAAGCAGGGAGATTGAACCTTAAAACAAATTAAGTTTGGGGGTGAGGGCAATCCCGAGGAGTATTTTGAGAGAAGAATGTTGATATATAAATATAATTGTTGAATTCTAAAAATAAAGATCAAAACATTCTGGGTAAAAATGAAAGACGCAAAAGAGCGAATACCCATGGGAATCTAAAAGACTACGTTGATCAAACAAAATTCCTGTTCTCAATTGGAATATTTTATGCTTAAATGAACCATGCTAAGAACTACAAAATTATGGCTATGAGTGCAACTCGAGTAGGAATGCATAAAGCATAAAAAACTATCCTCGAGGGATTTAAGACCCAAACAGATAAGCCACAGACAGAATGTTTTGAACAAGCTTAACGTGATCGAGGGGGCGATTGAGCTGTGTTAGAGTCGTAAGATTTCAAACTAAGGAATGTGCTTTGTACTAAGGGAAATTAGGAGAAGAACCAAGACAAAATCGAAGGAATTATGGCGAGAGAAGAATCAGGATGATTAAGCGTATGGCGTATTAAGGAATTAATAACCAAAAGAAAGAATTTCAGAAAGCATAGCATTGTGATAAGAATTTTATTTAGCAGCAGCTTTGCACCTATAAAAGCATCGCTTAAGACGAGCAATGATTCAAGTTTGGGAGTTTGTTGACTCTCAAATAGAGTCAATACTTACTATCTTTTAAAATGATTGTTAGAACTTATTATTGAAAATTCTAATGCAAAAAAGGTGAATATAATGAGTAAAAGGTGAAAAAAACTAATGCTAACGCATTAGGGAATAATTGGAGAAGCATGAATTAGACAAAAAAAACGGCTTTAATTTAGTCTAAATGAGTGTTAAAGAGTGGCTGCGCACTAATTATGATTTTTGAAGAAACAACCAATGCGAAGCAGACACTAAGGAATTTCGATGCGAAGCAGAGAACAAGAACAGATGATGCGGAACAGGAAAGATTGATGCAGAACAAAAGTTAAAAAATGCAACAATGTGAACTAAACAATCGGAAGAGACTCTAAATGCCACAAGAGAAGATAAGGAAAGAATCAAGTGAAGAACAAAATGTTAACTAACCAGACAGCTAGAGACAAATTGCAGAAATTATGGGATTCATGCCTTAATCCACAACGTCGAGATTGGCAAATAAATCAACAGAAATCTGTCGCGCTAATGAAGCTGCTAATTCAAATCAAGGAATATTCAAGAAGCCTTAGAGAAGATTGCCATTACCATTTTTAGCGAGCTTTTTTTTTTTTCAGTTTTTAGTTTTGCTTGTGAAGTTTTTGAACCTCTTTTTTTTTAACTGCTTTTTATTAGGCTCATTTTTTCAATTGATTTATACAATTTCAGCATGTTTTTTTTTCATGTCGTTATCTATGTTTATAATTGGAGCATGTTTAATTAGGAACGAATCACCATTAGTAAATGTCGACCGGCCATCCACGCGTAATAATAGGTTGTAAATCGAGAGAGGAAACAATCTAAGGCTAGTTTGCATGTTTAGTAGGTTAGTACTAAGTCTTTCGTATTTTAAATCAGAGTTTAGAGATAAACTCGTAACTACTGCATAGGCAGCGCCGGTTGATAATTACATTAAGTCGCAACGGAAGTTGGGTTAATGCAAACGAAATCAGAAGCGGACGTTTGTCAAGCAAAGTATGAAAGTTAAGCTTTACCGCATTGCTTCTTTTTATGCATTGCTAATGTTCACCATGAGTACCTTAGTTTAGCCTTTCTCTGTCACATCATTTAATTGAACTTTTATTCTTTTTTATGCACAACTCAATTCCAATTAAAATCACCCATTCGTTACTTTCTGCTGTTCTAAAGAATAGACCAAAAGGACAACTTTGGAACTTCAATTAGGCCAGATCACAACGAATCTTAAGAATAGACCAAAAGGAAAATTGTCGTCAGACACAAAAAGTTTTAGGCGGAATAGCAAGGAACAAGTTAGTGCGATTGAGCTAAGGAGTGGAAAACCTCTAGTGGACAGCAAAAAAATTAGAAGATAACAGGAAACGTTACCCATGCAGAAATAGAGAAGCATCGTGACACACGCGATACTGCAAAGGACGTAAATAAGGATCCTACGATCAGACGTGAGGCGAGGGTGTAAACAAACCACTTTCAATCTATCAACCGCCTCTGCTGTCGTATCCTCAATAGATAAAAAGGAAGAAAAATGAGTCGCATTTCGAAAAATTTACAGACATACTGAAACAAATACACATTAACATTCCTTTAGTGGATGCGTTGCTTACATGAAATTCCTTAAGGATGCCCTTAGCAAAAAAAGTAAGTTCGAGGAATTCAAGGTAGAAGCACTGAACAATGAGTGTAAGACGATTGTCTAGAATAAAATCCCTCTCAAGGAATTTGACCCAGTCTAATTCACTATCCCAGTAAACATTGGTAGCAATCATATTGGGCAAGCGCTCTGCGATTTAGGTGCCAACATCAACCTTATGCCCTTATCTATTTACGAGAAATTTGGGATAGGTGAAGCAAGGCCTACAACGGTCACAATTTAACTGGTTGATAGGTCGATCACCCGTCCTATTGGGAAAATTAAAGACATCTTGGTTCAAGTGGATAAATTCATCTTTCCTGCTGATTTCATCATTCTTGATAATGAAGACTACAAGGAAGTGCCGATTATGTTAGGAATACCTTTCCTAAAAACTGGTCAAACCTTAGTCAATGTGTATGAAGGAAAAATCACCTTAAGAGTGAACGATTAGCAGTTTCAATTCAATATTTTCGATTCATTGAAGCAAACATATCCAGATGAAAGTTACAATGTTAGCCAACTGAAGGTGTTGCTGAACCATTCTATAGAGGATGCACATAAAATGGACAATGAAAAAGAAGAGGATGAGACGGTAAAAAAAAGGAGGAGGTTTCTTATTCTGATATGCTAAACCTCAAAGGAAGAGCTAGTTCTCCACAATGCCCTTCGATTGAAGAACCTCCAATTCGCGAATTAAAGCCTCTTCTTAAGCATTTAAAGTATGCTTATATAGGAGAAAAAGAGACATTACCTATTGTCATCTCGTCGCAACTAACTTAGACCTATGAGCAACTCCTTTTAGAGTTGCTTAAGCAGCATAAGAAGCGATTGGATGGACCTTGACGGACATCGAAGGCATCAGTCCTACAATTTGTAGGCACAAAATTATTTTAGAGGAAGATGCCAGAAATTCAATTAAGCATCAGATTCGTCTAAACCCCGCTATGAAGGAGGTAGTGAAGAAGGAAATCATAAAATGGCTAGATGTAGGAGTAATTTATCCTATATCACATAGCCAATGGGTTAGTCCTATTCAGTGTGTACCAAAAAATGGAGGAACCACAGTCATCCGAAATGATAAAAACGAGTTAGTTCCAACAAGGAAAGTGAGTGGATGGCGTGTGTGTATGGACTACTGAAAGCTGAACAAAGCAACCAAAAAGGACCATTTTCCTTTACCCCACATAGCCCAAATATTGGATCACATAGCAGGCAAGGAATATTACTGTTTCTTGGATGGATATTCGACCTATAATCAGATTAAAATTGATCTCAAGGATTGGGAGAAAAAAACGTTCACCTTTCCTTATGGAATATTCGCATACAGAAGAATGCCTTTTAGGCTCTTCAATGCCCCAGCAACATTTCAGAGGTGCATGATGTCTATTTTCTCTAACATGATAGAAGATGTTATGAAAGTCTTTATGGAAGACTTAACAAGTGTTTGGGGATAATTTTTCCAACTGTCTTAATAATCTTGAGAAAGTGTTACAATGCTGCGAAGAAAAGCACTTAGTGCTAAATTGGAAAAAATGCCATTTCATGGTGCGAGAAGGCATTGTCCTGGGACATAAAATTGCAAGAGCTGGAATGGAGGTTGATCAAGCAAAGATTGAAGCTATTGAGAAGTTAGAACCTCCGAAGAACATAAAAGGAGTACATAGTTTTCTAGGCCATGATGGTTTCTACAGGCATTTTATTAAGGATTTTTCAAAAATTGTGAAACGAATGTGCGAACTCCTGGAAGCTGACCGCTCATTTAAATTCGATCAAAGATTCTTACAAGCTTTCGACAAGTTGAAGAAAGCTCTGACCACTACTCCGATCATGATATAGCTCAACTAGGAGAAACCCTTTAAGTAACCTCTAAGGTTGGAAGATGGAAGTGCTTCATTGAAAAGCTGCTTATCAATTGATTGTAGCCCAATGAAAAATACCTTCATGATATGGCTCTTCATTAAAAACTTCACTTTCTATAGCCACATGGTCAGTAAATTCGATCAAAGATGCTTACAAGATTTTAACAAGTTGAAGAAAGCTTTGACCACTACTTCGATCATGATATCGCCCAACTGGGAGAAACCCTTAGAGTAACCTCCAAGCGAGTTGTCCGCTTTAGCTTTTGCTCCAAATCAGAATTGAATTAGAGAATATCCTTTTAAGAACTTTTATCTTTTTGGTAGCATATCTGATAGCTCTCAAATAGAGCGTATTTTAGGCTGCAATAGTTTGCATTATTCTTAGGATTAAGGGAAATAAATGAGCGTTAATAGGAAATTGCGAATATAAACCATGAAAATCACCATGCATACATAAAGTAGCATCATTATACAACTTTACGCTAAAAAAGGTGATTTAATGCAGGGAATGCTAAACACTTATGCTGGAGGGATGAAGCAATGCGAATGCGACACACACAGAAGACTCACGCGTTTACAAGGCAGTCGCATTCGAAGAATCACACCAACAAGGAAATAACAAAAAATCAATCAAACAATTAAATTGGTGTCAATCGAATAAATTCCAGCAGAAATCAAGTGATCTTACATTAATGAGGATTTTCTAGCCCACCTAGGCTTACTGACCAAGTAAATCAACTCTATAAATCGCAAGAAGGAAGCCGCAGTCAGGTGAGCTAGTCAGATGGCTAGAAGTCAATCTATACAAGAAGCAGCTGCTGGTGTTCGTAGGAGACGATGACTAGGGGACTGCACACTTCATAACCACACCAATTCCATTTTTATTGTTTTTCTTAGGAATAGTTGTAGCTTTGGACATTTAGTAGTCATAATAAAACTGTTTGATTTAAACTTCTTACTTATGTTTATTGCTATGTTGCGTTATAAGAGTTTTGTATGAATAGCCCCAAGTAGAAGCATGTTAGGAGCATAGGTTAGAGAGTTTTACACTGCTGCATTTACTATTTTATATATATGCATCGATTAGCTACCAACATATATAACTTGCAGTGAGTTCAGAAGAAGGGACCTCATGATGACCCAGTATGCTACAATAGGTTGAAGGCAAGTCTTTGCATCATTTAGGGAGTTAGGAATAACCTCACTATTTCTCGCGTCGCCCCGAGTTAAGTATGGAGTTCGTAGCGGAAGCTGGTTCTGCTGTAAATCATTAAGTGCAGAAGTACTTTTTTGGTAGAAGGAAGCGAGAAACTCAATAACTAGTTCCGCGCTCTTAATATTTTCTACAATTGTCTATTTGTCACTACTCATTGCATTCATATTTATTGATGTGAGCATTTACATCATTTTATTATTAGCATTAAGAACAAAAACAAACAACCATCTTCAACTCATGCATTTACTTTTCAGCATAATTCTCGCCTGATCAATATTAATTCTAGACATCAATCTCTGTGGGATTGATAAAATACATACTTATTACTTGCTGCAGTCCGACCGCATATACTTGCGCGTAAGCAATTCTGAGGCACACTTAGCAATAATTTTAATTCTAAATTAATTACTGTATGAATATATTAGCACCCAGAACACTCTAGTCAATATCCCCTTATTCTCACGATCTGGTTTGGAAAGATCTTGTGATTCTGCAACTTTTAAAGCGCTCGTTGATGACTCTCAAATAGATTCATTATTTAGGTAATATTAGAATCATTTTTATACTTAAATCGCAGAAATATAATGCGAAAAAAGGTGAATATAATGAATAAAAGGTGGAAAATACTACTGCGTACGCATTACGGGAATAATTGAAGGAATATGAATTATAATGCAAAAAATGTTAAAGCTACACTTTGAATGTGTGATAAAGAATATCTGTGCACTAATGAACAGTTTTTGCAGGAAGATCGATGAGGAGCGGAGACTAAAGAAATGCGATGTGAAGCAGAAACCAAAGTAAAGCAGCGCGGAACGAGAAAATGTGAATGGATTATGAAGCAATGATGCAGGAGCAGTAGATCGGATCAGCTACAAAAGCCTCACTAACATGAATAAGGAAAGAATTAGATGCAAATTGAACGTCAACTGTCAGACCACTAGTGAGACAAATTGCGGTAATTATGGGATTCTTACCTTAAGCAGAAAAGACGTAATTGACAAAATCAATGTGAGGAAAAATGTCGCGATAATTCAGTAGCCGCTCAACATGGACAGTTTCGATAGCTCTCAAATAGAGCATATTTTAGGCTGCATTAGTTTGCATTATTCTTAGGATTAGGGAAAATTAATGAACGTTAATAGGAAATTGTGAATATAAAACATGGAAATTAGCATGCATTCATAAAGTAGCATCACAAGCGCATTTCACGGATTACGTATGAATATTATACAACTATGTGCTAAAAAAAGGTTGTTTAATGCAGGGAATGTGGAACACTTATGCTGGAAAGACGAAGAAATGCAAACGACGACTCACACACAAGACTCATGTGTTCACAAGGCAGTCACATTTGAAGAATCACACCAACAAGGAAATAACAGAGAATCAATCAAGCAATTAAGTTGGTATCAATCAAATAAATTCTAGTGGAAATAAAGAGATCTTGCATTAATGTGGATTTTCCTGCTCACTTAGGCTTGTTGACCAAGTAAATCAAATCTATAAATTTAAGAAGGAAGCTGAGGATAAGTGAGCTGGTTGGATGGTTAGAAGCCAATCAATGAGAGAAGAAACTGATGGTGTTCGTAAGAGCTGATGACAAGGAGACTGCACACTTCACAACCGAGCCAATTCCATTTTATTGTTTTTCTAGGAGTAGTTGTAGTTTTGAACATTTAGTAGTCGTAATAAAATCGTCTGGTATAAACTTCTTACTTGTGCTTATTCCTATGATGCGTTATAGGAGTCTTGAATGAATAGTCCCGAGTAGATGCATGTTAGGAGTGTAGGTTAGAGAGTTTTACACTACTGCATTTACTATTTTACACATATGCGTCGATTAGCTACCCACATATATAACTTGTGGTGAGTTTGGAAGAAGGAACCGCATGATGACCAGTATGCTACAATAGGTTGAAGGCAAGTCTTTGCATCATTTAGGGAGTTAGGAATAATCTCACTACTGCTCGCGTTGTCTCGAGTTGAGTATGGAGTTCGTAGTAGAAGGTTGCTCTACCGTAAATCATTAAGTGCGGAAGCATTTTTTGGTAGAGGGAAGCGAGAGACTCAATAACTAATTCCATTGTAAAGACACGACCCAAAATTGGTCCTAAACCCAGTCCTTACTCAGCATGCAGGCATAAAAGATAAAATAAATCATTAAACGCTTAAGACTTGTATAAAACAAATATTGAAATTCCACGGAACCTAATACAAACATTTAAAACAATCCCTGTTCAAAACATTAAAAGTAACCCCGGCCAGGGTATAATTTGAAATAACAAAATACAAATCATTCAAATACACTATCAGGTTCCATATGCAAATCCTACGGACTCCGTGTCCGACTACATGCTGAATCAAATCAATAAAACATAAACATAAAATAGAGTGCCGGCGGCTTCCATGATCATTCAGCTCCTTCTCTAGCTGTCTTGATGCTGTCCCAAGTTACCTGGTGGAAAAATCGCAGAAAATAAGGGTGAGTACAAAGGCACTCAATAAGAATCCCCAACCAGGGTACAGTACGAAACAACGCATCAACTAGCATCAAGTATACAAGCAAACGGTTACCAACACAGAATTCCTGGAATGAGTTGTCAATATAACTTCTGAGTCATCGGAAGTCTCTTACTTCTGGCCTAATGATCAGCTTAAAAACTGATCCCAACAAATATCCTCGAAGGTCTCTTACCCTCGGCCAAATGATCAACTTAAAAGCTGATCCCAAATAGATATCCTCGAAGGTCTCATACCCTCGGCCAAATGATCAACTCAAAAGCTGATCCCAAATAGATATCCTCGAAGATCTCATACCCTCGGCCAAATGATCGCCCAACAGCTGGTCTTGACCAACTCTCCAAACTGGTCTTAGGGCATCCGGGAGAGTACCCGAAGTCTAGCTCTAAACTCGAAAAGGAAATGGTGTACTCAAGAACATTAGCCCGAGGGACCTCTCCGCTAGGTGCCTAACGCGTGTGCGCGCACACCGCATGCTGCTGCAAACTGCGTAGATGTGGGGGCCTAAGGACATACTACACCAGTCTAGGTATGCATGCCTAAAGACTCAGAAGCGGTGTCACTGATCTATAGTAGTGCGAGGCTCTCGGCACTCAACTGTAGCAGCTTAAATACCACCGACACCTAAAGCTAAGAACCGGCCAAGGCAGGCTTACACCGTTGGCAGGGTTCTGCTCTAGCAGGCTACAAAATAGGCTTATGCTGGTGTGATAGCTACTCCATACCCGGCTGCCGGGGGTAAGGAATCTGTCCTCACAACCCTACCGGTGGGGACACGTACGTTGGTCCACTCTCAGCCTCTAGATGATGACAACCTAACAAGTTCTATCTAAGATCACACAACCCTGTTTCTTAACAATCAAACATGCTTCACAATAATTAACCCTAGCATGGTACTACGAACTTAAAATAGGAATCAAGCATGCTGGAAGAACAAACCTAGCATGGCACTAGCATGTGAAAACAAGAGTCAAACATGCTAGCAGAACAAGTCAGTATAAAAGTTCCTATCCACTAACATGCTAGTAACAGTAAAACAAGTAAATAGGAATGCAATCAAAGAAGTCCCACAGGGCCACACAACCCCGGCAAGGAATCCTTACCTGGAAACAAGCAGAAATACACAACAAGTAAAATGCTCCTTGAGCTGCATATCCAACAACCTAACAAATAATAAATAACATACACGAATTAAACACCACTCGAAACAGCTGCACAAAACTAAAATGACAAACACAGGCTCGGGAAAGAAATTACCCTAAACCATACACTAGGTAGCTCGACAGCAAGGCTTTCGGCGAAGGGCTGCGGTAAGGGCTGTGAGGCGAAGTCGCGGGTGAAGGCGAGTGAAACTACTCGTGCGGTTGTGGCAAGGCAAGCGTTCGGCAGCCAGGCCACGCGGAGTGGCTGACCTCGGCAGCATGTACGTGAATGGAATCGAGTGGCAAGGGCGAAGACGTGTGGCTTTGCGGGCGTGACCGGAACGACGCGAGGGCGATTGGCTGCGATTGTATGCGATTCGCTTGGCAAACGTGACGGTGACGCGAGGGAGCTTGGAATGGAATCGCGAGGAAGAAACTACGCTGCTGGGCTTGCGATTGCAAGGGCTGCTGGCGCTCGGTGAAGGAGGCTGAACTGCGAAGGAAGGAACAACGATGAGAGCTAGGAACGGTGATGGCAATGGCTGGTTGGCAAGAACCATGAGAAGGAGAGGAGATCGGAAAAGCTAAGGCAAGGAGAGGGAGATGAAGAAGAAATCGCAAAGAGAAAAAAAAATACGATCTGTGGCTTTCTTTTTGTGTTTTGGCCTCTAGACAGATGATTCGAAAGTAACCCTTCTCCTTTTAATCGACAAAACAATCTCCACCTGCCACGTGTCCCTGGCAACCATCCTTCGAGTCCCAGCAAAGACACATTTTTCTCCTTTTTCTCTTCTTTTAAACAACACCTCCAAACTCTAACCAACAGGCTTTGAGTCCTGGCGAAGACACCTTTTTAACAATTAATTTCTAATTTCTTTTTTTTTTCTCTTTTAGCCAAAAGAACTCCCAAGCTTCCCAAGATGCAACACTAACCCTGGAAACCTGAAACCAAGAAATAACCGAACTCAGTAGATAACAGAAACAGTCCTGAAACCTTGGATAATTACGAAACTACCCTTGAAGGTAACATTACCAAAATGCCCCTAAAGGCTCAAACTGCCCTAAAGGCCCAACCGAACAACCGAATCAACAAACGAACATACCTGGGGAACTGGAATGGAAAACTAGGTCGTTACAATACTCCCTCCTTTTATGACTTTCATCCCCAAAAGTCCCTAAGACCAAAATATTTTCAGGAAAAAGTACTTAACAACCTCTAGCTCCCAAATAGCTTCCTCTGTCTTCTAGTTTCTCCATTGAACTTAATCAAGTTAATCTCCTTGCTACGCAAAATCTTGCAGTCCCGGCTACAGTCTGTACTGACCTCTCTTCGAAGCTTAAAACCTTTAACAGCTCTAACGGCTCCAAGTCCACAACTTGAGAAAGATCTTCCACAACCTGATGAAACATCGACACGAGGAAACGTTGTGCACTGCTGCCAATGACGGGGTAAGTCCAAATGATAAGCTACGAATCTGACCCATTCTAGGATCTCAAAGGGTCCTACCAACCCGAGGACTCAGCTTTCTCGCTTACCAAGCCTTAAAACTCCACGCAATGGGGCTACTTTCGGGAAAACTTACTGACCAACCTCAAACTCCAAATCTCTATACCGAACATCGGCATAACCCTTCTGCCTACTCTGCGCTGTCAACATACGAGCCCTGATCTTCTGCACTACGTCGCTAGTCATCTGTAATAGCTCGGGCCCCAAAACCTGTCTGTCACCAACCTCTTCCCAAAACACTAGACACTTGCAACGCTTACCATACAAAACCTCAACGGAGCCATCTGAAACGTCAATCTGTAACTGTTATTGTAGGCAAACTCAACCAAATACAGGCACTGATCCCAACTGCCTGGAAAGTCTAAAACATCGGCTCGTAATATAACATCGAGAATCTGGTTCATCCTCTCTGTCTGACCATCTATCTGAGGGTGAAAAGCAGTACTGAAGCTGCGCTCTGTTCCCAGACTCTTTTAGAGCGCTCTCCAGAAACGGGAAGTGAACCGAGAGTCACGATCTGAAACAATCCTCACCAGTACCCCATGGTACCAAACGATCTGATCCAAAAACAGTTGTGACCACTGCTCCACGGTGTAGCTAACTCTACCAGGGATGAAGTGTGCACTCTTAGTCAGCCTGTCCACAACAACCCAGATCTGAGTAAACCCTCTTGGTGTCCTCGACAACCCAGAAATAAAAACCAATAAAACTCTTCCCATTTACACTGTGGCACACTCAACGGCTGCAGCAAACCTACCGGTTTCTATCTTGGAGCCTTCACTTGCTGATAAGTGAGACACCGGCTAACAAACTCAGAAAAACTCTTTTCAAATCCAATTACCAGAACGTCTGCTTGAGAACCTGATACATCTTGGCACCTCCTATGTGCCAAGTAAACGGAGAGCTACGTGCCTCTGCAAGTAACTTGGCTCGCGGTCTGGCGTTAGTTGGGAAACACACCTGACCTCTAAACCTCAAACCTCCGTCTGGTGCTAGAACTAAACAAAATCTCCATCCTCCTGATCTCTGTCTCAAACAAACCTTTTCATCTTGGGATCACTCAGCTGGCCATCAATGATCCTCTGCTTAAACGACGACTAAACTGTCAACTGGGCTACCCTGGCGATAAACTCTCCTAACAATACTGCAATACCAGCTCGCTCGAACTTCCTCGAACTTCCTCCACACATGAGCCTAAGAACTCAACACAGCTGCAGAGTGCGACGTCTTTCTACTCAGAACATTTGCCTCAACATAGACCTTTCCTGGGTGGTATAATATCTCACATTCGTAGTCTTTAACTAACTCATGTCACCTCCTTTGCCTCATGTTTAACTTCTTCTGAGTGAAGGAGTACTTAAGGCTCTGGTGATCCGTAAACAGCTGAATCTTCACACCACACGGGTGGTACCTAAAAATATTCTTAGTGCAAAGCAACTGCCGATAACTCCACAACGAGAGTCGGGTAACTTTCTGTCAAAGGCTTCAGCTAACATGAAGCGTACACCTTCACCTC
>JBBMKA010025478.1:0-26526 GCA_037833695.1 Sechiopsis laciniata | reverse complement strand
ACCCTAGCATGGTACTACGAACTCAAGCAGAAATAAGACATGCTGGAAGGGCAAACCTAGCATGGCACTAACATGTATAACAAATAACGAACATGCTAGCAGAACAGTTCAGCAAACAGGTCCTATCAACTAACATGCCAAAAGCAGCAAACAAACATACAAGATAGCATCAACGAAGTCCCGCAGGGTCCACACAACCCTGGCAAGGAATCCTTACCTAGAAACAAGCAGATAAAACACACACAGAAAGTTTGCTCCTTGAGCTACAGACAACAACCTAGCAATAAATACGTACAACTAATAAGTATCTAATGGCTAAACGAAACAGGTAACCAAAAACGCACGAGGCTCGGAAAGAGAGAAATTACCCAAACCCGAGGAAGACACAAGCTTTCGGACGGCTGCACTAAGCTGTGGGCTGCAAGGCTGAGTGCGCGGACGGAGCTGCGTGGGCATGCGGACGGGTGTGGCATGTCCGGCTACTGGAGCGCGGACGCTGGGGCTGTTGTGGGTGGGAGGCTTGGGCGTGCCAGCGGTCGGGACGCTGCGAAGCTCGCTGGGCGATCCTGCAGCAGAGACGCACTGGGGCGTGTGCGACGCGAAGCTGTGTCGAGGGCACGCGGGCGAGCTGGCGAAGGGCGAAGCTGGATCGCGACAGATCTGGCGGGATGTGCGAGCACGTGGCGTGCGATGGGCGGCTGCGTGCGCTCGGTCGAGGGATGCGAGGAGGCTGGGCACGCGCGAACTAATAATTAATAAAGGAAAATAAAACAAGTTGCATCCTAAAAATTGAAATGTTTGTCCCTAAAAATTAAATTGCGAATACGAATGATATGCATGCAGAAAAGAAGAAAAAAATACGTTAAAAGAAAATAAGAGAGCATGACTTCTATCTAAGTGTCTGCATTGCCGCCTTTATTACCTTTGCCTTTCTCCGAATTGACTATGTATTTTGGAAATTCAGACCATTCGGAGTACTCTTTCAATTCTGCTGCTGCCTTTAATATTACTTCATTTCTCTCATTCCATACTCCTAAAAGTCTCGAGAGTGGGAGAATAGCGTTGCAAAATGTTTGAGCAGACTGTCCTCATTTAAGAATTTCTCATATTGCTTTCCTTTTTTCTGCCACAACGCTTTCTCCATTTCCATCATATGCTCAATGTGTACTTTCAGAATCCTATCAGCCGTTTGCTGCTGAACACCTTGCTCCAAACACAATCTAGTGATAGTATGCGGAAAAAACATCTTCCTGTATTTGGCTGAGGCCCAGCGATGAATTTGCTCTTCCATTATCTTGCCTAGATTTGCACATGTTTTAATCTGGATTGCATAAAGTAGTAGTGCTTGCTCCCTGCTGACTATCTTTGTATTAGTCGATGGAATAACCACATTGGAAATACATTGGGAATGACCATTGATTCTGGTTTGAAGCAATACATTGGAAACGACCATTGATTCTTCCACTTGAAGCCCTCTGTTCCAATAGTTTTCGCACACTCCTGTAATTGCTTCTTGGTTAGCTTCTTTAATAGCCTTTGACAATCTGTCCTAATGTCGTCAGAAAGTAGGAAAACTTCGTTCAACGCTACAGATCTGTAATCTATGATTTGACCTTCTACGCACGAAAAAGTTTTCTTTTCTCTGTTCAGATTTACGTAGAACTGGCGAACTCAGTCTTGCCTTGCATCTATGGTGGGTAATGCTAGGCTTCTCCAGCCTAACTCGCCTAACTTAACACGTGATGCTTGCAGATTGCTTTTCACGGGCCATCCTTGATCCTGCCAGAATCTTTTCCGTGCTAGTGTAGCATATAGTTTAATATTCTAGAGCAACTGGATATCGATCTCCTTTGATTTCTTCTTCTTTCCCCTTATCTAAAGTTCTACTGCTTGAAGCCATTAGTTCTAAGAGAAGAATTTGAAAACAGAGTTTTTGGTTTCTTGCAGTGCAAAGAAGGATGTGGTGGTCGATACTTCCTTGCACAGGGTTTATATAAATTTTCAAAAGATTTTGGAAATCCATGTGTAAGGAATGGAATAATCACAAAAGGAAATCTTTAAACTTTTTACACAGATTTTCAAATCGTATCAATCCTTTCCTAAACTATGGAATCAAATATTTAAGGAAATATTCAAAAAGGAAAATTGCATAAATGGAAAAACTTCCTAAACGAAATATTGCTGTAAAATTTTGCACAAAGTAAAAAATACTAAATTTTCGCATTTTAGGAATGTTGCTGAGCAGGACCTGGGTGGGACCTTGTGCTAATTCCGTCTGGTACAGTTGTCCTTACTTTGGCCATTTATATATTTTCGGAGTGAAGCCATCTTTGATAGTCTTCTCCTACTTTTCTCGTACTGCGCCTTGATGTGTGGTTGTCCTACCCTTATCAGCATTGATAGGATCTGATGTATCGATTTGTAGCTCAGTTGAATTTTCCATGTGTTGCTTCCTCAACTAATCAATTCTTGCCGTGTATCCGTTTCTGATAGGGTAAAAACTATGGGTACCATTGCGAGTAGCCCATGGGTTAGTGTTAATATTGTCTCCTGCTGACTAGTTGGCTCTGCATCTCTCCTGTTGGTTTGATGCAGAATTCTAATGATTGGCTCTGTAGGTTCATTACTAACTATGCTAAATTGTTGAGGACTTTCATCTTCGCCTGGGCTTTCATCACTGAAAAGTTGTTAGTGTTAACTTTGGAACTGTCTTCTTTTGCCTTCACAACCTCTTCTATGGCTTTAGCTTCTAGAGCGGTGAACTTTGTCCAGGCCTCCTCCTGCTACTGATATCGCATTTTTTGTAATCTGTCCTCTTTCTTTGCTTTGATATCAGATTCTAGGGTGGCGACCCTAGCCCAAGCTTTCTCTTATTGCTGAAAATGTCTCCTTTGTTCCTTCTCTATTTCTTCTGCGCGCCTCAGAGTTTTGGCCTCTTCTTTTTGTTTTATCATGGCCAGCCAGAAATCGTTCCATAGATTTCAAGTTTAGTTTCATTGAAAAATTCTATGGTTGATACTTCATTAAGTACATCGGCCCTCAGATATGTCTCTTCTTTGTTGGTATTATAGATTGAGCTTTTCTCCGTGTTTGCCTCTAGAGACTGTTTGTGCTCATGATTGGGCAGTCGAGGTTCTAGTATTATACCATTGTCCCTCATCCATTTCTTCCATCGTAGTTATTCTTCTTCTTCTATGGTTATGCCTGCAGAAGACTGCCCATGATTGTACATTAGTCCCCTAGGTTCATGACTCCTAGCTTTCCATGTATAACTCATGTTGCTACGATCTCCTTGTAGACTGAATTAATGTTGGAAGATACTGCTATGCCTTGTTGCTGATAAAAACGTGTTTGTTGCGGGTTTACAATGTTGTTCCATCGCTGATTCGCAAAATGATTGAATGCCATCTTTGATGCTCGTGCTTGTTGTAATGTAATTGGGACTTCTTTCCCTGTTGGTTATATTGTCTTGAATCTCGGTTCCCCTGAAATACAAGTGTTCAATCTTTTTAGCAATAAAAACTACTCTCAAATTAAAAGTTCTAATTCTAAATAATCAATCTCTGGCAATGGCCCTAAAAACTTGGCGTGACAATTTCAGGTGCTAATATAAATGTACAATAATTAACTCGGAGCTTAACCTATTGCTAAGTCTAACTCGAAATCACTTACGCGCAAGTATACGAGGTTAGAATGCAGCAAGTGATAAGTATTTATATTTTATCGTTCTCCACAGGGATTGATGTCTAAAACTAGTACCTTTATTTTTCGAGTTATGCGTAAAGTAAAAAATGGAATTAAAGTTGGTTTTGTGGTTGATTTTTAGTGATAACAGTAAGTAAATATGAATGCTAATGCATGCAAGCAAGAATTAAACGTGACTGTAATGAGTAGTGTTGAGAAAGTAGTTGAAAAAGATGTTAAAAGTGCGTGACTAGTTATCAAGCTTCTTACATCCCTAATCTAAAAAGTAACTTCTGCAGTTAATGATTTATGGCAGATCCAGCTTCCGCTCCAATCTCCATACTAACTCACGGCGACACAAGTGTTAGTAAGGTTATTCCTAACACTTTGAATGGTGAAAAGCTCTCCACCGAACGTAACGTAACATACTTGATCATTTTGTGGTTCTTTCTTCCAAACTCGCTGCAGGTTCCATGCGTGGGTAGCTAATCGACACATGTATATTAAATAAAAATAGAGCAGTGGAAAACATGATAGCCTACACTCCTAACATGCTTCTACAAGTAAATCCTTATCGAAAACTCCTATAACGCAGCATAGCAATAAACACTAGTAGAATGTTAAAATTATCCAATTTTATTACTACTACTAAATGTTCACAACTATAAACTACTACTAAGAAAAACAATAAAAAGTTAGCATTGGTGCGGTTCTGAAGTGTGTAGTTCCCTTGTCATCAGCTTCCATGAACATTACTAGTTGCTTCTTCTGAAGATTGGCTTTTGGCCAACCGACCAGCTCACCGAACCTCGGTTTCCCTCTTGCTATTTATAGAGATGAATTACCTGGTCAGCAAGTTTAGGTGAGCTGTAAAATCTTCATTGATGCAAGATCTGTTGATTTCCGTCGAAATTTATTTTATTGACGCCAACTTAATTGCTTGATTGATTCTTCGTTTGTTTCCTTGTTGACATGATTCTTCTAATGTGTTTGCATTATGGTTTTGCACCTTCCTGCGCTGCTTGTCATCGTTCGCTTTAGCTTCACATTTCCTACCTTGCGCATTAATTTAGCATAGTTTATTCAATATTTATGCTAAAATCGCAAAACTGTGCTTCTGATGCTAATTCATCGATACATGCGACTTCTAGTAGTTTTTACTCGTAAATTACATATTATAGCCCAATTATTTCCCCTGAACCTTAGAATAATGCAAAATAGAATAGCCTAAAATGTGTTCTATTTGAGAGTTATCAAAGCTCGTAAAATTATCGAAACAACTGCCAAAACTACTGGTCCTAAGTTAAGTCAAGGAAGAAATCAAAATAAACCAAAATTTGAGCTCAGTACTGTGGTTGCTAGGCAAGCACAGTTTGCTTTGCTTACCAACTCTGTGAAAAAATGTTCAAATGACCGCACCACTGAAGGTCTAGAATGCATCGGTTATTGATCATTCAACTCTCGATTTTTATGCACTATATGGAGGCAACCATGTGTATGAACTCTGTACTGAAAATGTAGATTCAGTCATGTACATTGGAAACACAAATTTGCAACCTCAGAACAACCCTTATTCAAACACGTATAATGCTAGATGGAGGCAGCACCCAAATTTTTCTTAAGGAGGGTAAAATAGCAATGCTAACCAATTTGGATAGTAGCGCATGTCGTCACAATCTGGATTTGGGAATAACCAACAGCAAGCTCATCAACCAGATTCAGCACTTAAGGAGTACATGGTGAAGTACGACGCAGTGATGATGGAACATCAGACTGTGGTGAAAGCCCAACAAGCAACTTTTCGGGCATTGAACTGCAATTAGGCTAGATCATAGTAAATCTAAAGAACAGACAGCTAGGACAATGACCGTCAGATATGGAAGGCTCTAGGCGGAATGGCAAAGAGCAAGTCAGTGCGATCGAATTAAGGAGTAGGAAACCTTTAATGGACAGTAAGGAGATTAGAAAATATCAGGGAACTTTGCCCACAACAGAACCAACACGAAAAGCGGATGAGAATCCTACAACAGCAAGCGATGTGACAGACGTGGCCTAACCATTGCCTATTTACCAACCACCTTTGCCGCCAAACACCTAAATGATCAAAAGGAAGAGAAGCAAATCACAATTTTAAAAACTTACGAACATTTTAAAGCAAATCCAGATTAACATTCCCTTAGTTGATGCTTTGTGACAAACGTCGAACTACATGAAATTCCTTAAGGAAGTGCTTAGTGAAAAAAGTAAATTTGAGGAATTCAAGGTGGTAGCATTGAATGAAGAAAGTCCCTATGAAGGAAGTCGATCCTGGTCATTTCACCATTCTAGTAAAGATTGGTAGCAATCACATTGGGCAAGCACTCTATGATTTGGGTGCAAGCATCAACCTTATGCCCCTATTGATCTACAAAAAGTTTGGAATAGGTAAAGCAAGACCCACGACTGTCATAATTTAACTTGCTGATAAGTCAATTACTCGTTCTATTGGAAAAATTGAAGACATTCTTGTTCAGGTTGATAAGTTCATCTTCCCAGCGAACTTCATTATTCTTGATACGAAGTAGACCTGGAAGTACCTATCATTTTAGGGAGACCCTTTCTAAAAATAGGACGAACTGTAGTGGATGTTTATGGAGGAACAATCACGTTAAGGATGAACGATCAGTAGATCCAGTTCAACATTTTTTACTCGATGAAACAGACTGATTCAGAGGAAGGTTACAACATTAGGCAGATAGAAGTGTTACTGGACGAGGCAATCAATAATGAGCAGAGGAAAGAAATAATGAACAGTGAAGCAAATGCAAAGGAAGAAGAAAAGGAAACATAGAAAGATGCGTTGGAAGATTCAGTGTAAGAAGAGATGTATTATTACGAGGCGCTCGATGATACGACAAGAGTTAATTCTCCTAAGCACCCTTCACTTGAAGAACCTCTAATTCTCGAATTGAAACCCCTCACCGCCCATTTAAAGTACGCTTATCTTAGAGAAAAAGAGGGTTACCAATTGTCATCTCATCGCAGCTAACCACAGACCATGAGAAATTGCTTTTAGAGTTACACAAGCAACACACGAAAGCGATTGAATAGACTTTGGTGGACATAACAAGCATCAGTCCTACATTTTGCATGCATAAAATCATTCTAGAGGAAGATATCGAGAACTCGGTGGAGCAACAAAGATGTTTGAATCCCATTAGGAAGGAAGTGGTGAAAAAGGAAATCATAAAGTGTCTAGATGCAGTGGTAATTTACCCTATATCAGATAGCCAATGGGTAAGTCATATTCAATGCCTGTGGAAGACAGGAGGCACCACTATCATTCAAAACAAAAAGAACGAGTTGATCCCAACAAGGACAGTGATAGAATGGCGATTATGAATGGACCATCAGAAGTTGAACAAAACAACCAAAAAGCATCATTTTCCATTACCATATATAGACCAAATACTGGATCGTATCGCAGGGAAGGATTATTATTTCTTTCTAGACGAATACTCGAGTTACAATTAGATTACCATTGATCCCAAGGATCAGGAGAAAACTACTTTCACCTGCCCTTATGGGATATTCGCATTCATAAGAATGCCTTTCGAACTCTGCAATGCCCCAGCAACATTTCAAAGATGCATGATGTCAATTTTTTTTGACATGCTTGAAGACATCATGGAAGTTTTTATAGACGATTTCACAGTGTTTGGAGACAATTTTTCCAAGTGCTTAGACAGTTTGAAGAAGATGTTACAACGCTGTGAAGAAACACATCTTGTGCTTAATAGGGAGAAATGTCATTTCATGGTTAGAGAAAGAATTATTCTTGGACATAAGATTTCTAAGGCTGGAATGGAGGTTGATCAAGCAAAGATTGAAGCTATCGAAAAGTTAGAGCCACCAAGGAATGTGAAAGGAGTGTGCAGTTTCTTAGTCCACGCTGGTTTCTATAGTCATTTCATTAAAGATTTTTCAAAAATGGCGAAACCAATGTGCGAGCTCCTAGAAGCTGAACGCCCCTTTAATTTTGATCAACAAAGCTTGAACGTGTTCGAGCAGTTAAAAAAGGCCGTAACCACCGCTCCTATTATGATATCGCCTAACTGGGAGAAATCCTTCGAGCTTATGTGCGATGCCAGTGATTATGCGATAGGAGCTATTATGGGATAGAAAGGAGAAAAGTTAATCCATCCCATTTACAATGCCAGCAGAACTTTAAATAACGCGCAACTCAACCTACACCACTACTGAGAATGAGCTTCTGGCTGTGGTCTACGCACTAGAAAAATTTCGTTCTTACTTGGTAGCAGCAAAGGTGATTATTTTTACTGACCACGCGACAATAAAGTATCTCATGAGTAAAGCAAATGCTAAACCAAGATTGATCAGATGGATCTTACTTCTACAAGAATTCGATATTGAGATAGAGGATAAAAAGGGTTGCCTGAATGTTATAGAAGATCATCTATCTCGGCTAGAGAGTAGACGAACTGATTCTACCATGATCAATATATCCCAAATATTTCCTAATGAGCAGCTGTTTGTGATCAATTTTACTGAAAAGAAGAATTCCCCTTGGTTTGTAGACATTGCCAACTACTTAGCAAGCCATGTCATCCCAACAGAGTTATTAAGGCAGTAAACTAAGCAATTCTTTCATGAGACTCGATTTTATTTTTGAGATGAACCATTTTTATATAGGCAAAGTGCTGATGGAATGATAAGATGATGCATAGAGAAATGAGAGATAAATGAAATACTGGAAGCATGCCATGCATCACCGTATGGAGGACACTTTATAGGAGTGACTGTAAGAACCCGACTCTAAAATGGTCATAAAACCGGTTCTTACTCAACATGCATGGTTCAAAATGAAAACTTAAAACAACTATAAGTTAAACAAAAGCCATTTTATTCATTCAGGACTCTTCACAATTAAAACATGGTTAAGCCTCTGGCCAGCGTAATTCAAAACAGCTTGAAAACATGAAAACATATATAATTGAAACTATCCTGCATACTGATTAAAGACAACAAATAGATTTGACAGCGGATGCCCATGATCAATGCAGCTCCCTCTAGCCGTCTCGGTGCTGTCCCAAGGTACCTGGTGGAAAAACCATAAGAATTAAGGGTGAGTATAAAGGCACTCAGTAAGAATCCCCAACCGGGGTACAGTACGAAATAACATCTCATCTGGCATCCAAGTACACAAGCAAACAGTTACAAACATAGAACCCTGGAACGAGATGTCCATGCAACTCCTGGGTCATCGAAAGTCTCTAACTCCCGACCAAGTGATCAGCTCAATAACTGATCCTGAACAGATATCCTCGAGGGTCTCATACCCTGGGCCAAATGACTAACTCAAAAGCTGATCCCAAAATAGATATCCTCGAAGGTCTCTTACCTTCGGCCTATGTGACCGCTCAATAGTTGGTCCTGACCAGCTCTTCAAACTGGTCCTGGGACATCTGGGAGAGTACCTGGTGTCTGGCTCTAGACATGGAAAGGAAGTGGTGTACTCACCAACATTAGCCCGAGGGAGCTCTCCGCCCGGTGCCTAACGCGTGTGTACGCACACTGCAAGCTGCTGTAAACTGCGTAAATGTGGGGGCCTTGGGACATACTACTCTAGTCCAGGTATGCATGCCTAAAGACTAGAAAGCGGTGTCACTGATCTACAGTAGTGCGAGACCCTCGGCACTCGACTGTAGCTGTAAGGACCTGACCTAAAAATGGTCCTAAACCTAGTCCTTACTCAGCATGCATGCATAAAACACATTTAAAAATAAAGTATACAAGTCAACTGCTTTGAAAATTAAAACATTCCATTGTTAAAACAAAGTAAGTTACTGGCCAGTATTTAAACAAACAATCTCAAATAGCTCAAAACACAATATGCAAAAGCTTCCTATGGACTCCCTGTCCAACTACATGCTGAATCAAGTAAATGAAACATAAAAATAGATAGAGTGGCGCAGGTAGCTCCCACGATCATACAACTCCTCCTCTAGCCGTCCTGGTGCTGTCCCAAGTTACCTGGTGGAAAAACCACAGAAAATAAAGGTGAGCACAAAGGCACTCAGTAAGAATCCCCAACCGGGGTACAGTACGAAACAACGCATCATCTAGCATCCAAGCATACAAGCAAATGGTTACCAACACAGAACCCTGGAACGAGATGTCCAAAAATCTCTTGGGTCTTTGGAAGTCTCTAACTTCCGGCCAAGTGGTCAGCTCAATAACTGACCCTGAACAGAAAAAACCTTGAGGGTCTCTTACCCTCGGCCTGAGTGACCGCTCAACAGCTGGTCCTGACCATCTCTCCAAACTGGTTCTAGGGCAATCGGGAGAGTACCCGATGTCTGGCTCTTGACTCAGAAAGGAAGTGGTGTACTCACAAACATTAGTCCGAGGGAGCTTTCTACCCGGTGCCTAACACGTGTGCACGCACACCGCATGCTGTTGCAAACTGCGTAAATGTGGGGGCCTAGGGATTACTATGCTAGTCTAGGTACGCATGCCTAAAGACTCAGAAGCGATGTCACTGATCTACAGTAGCGCGAGACCCTCGGCGCTCAACTGTAGCAGCTTGAATACCACCAACGCCTGAAGCTAAGAACCGGCTAAGGCAGGCTTACGCCGTTGGCAGGGTTTCGCTCTAGCAGGCTACAGACTAGGCTTATGCCAGTGTTGTAGCTACTCCACACCCGACTGCCGAGGGTAAAGAATCTGTCATTACAGCCCGACCAGTGGGGACACATACGTTGGTCCACCCTCAGCCTCTAGATGATGACAACCTAACAAGTTGTATCTAAGAATCCCAACCCTGTTACTTATCATACAAACGTGCTCAATAACAAATAATCCTAGCATGGTACAACAAGATTAAAATAGGAATCAAGCATGGTGGAAGGACAAATCTAGCATGGCACTAACATGTGAAAATAGGAGTCAAACATGCTACAGAACAGATCAACATAAAGTTGCTATCAACTAAACATGCTCATAACAGTATAACTAGCATACAAGAAAGCAATCAGAGAAGTCTCGCAGGGTCCACACAACCCCGGCAAGAAATCCTTACCTAGAAACAAGCAGGAATAAGCAACAGATAAAATACTCCTTGAGCTGCAGATCTAACAACCTAGCAAGTAATAAATTACAAACAAATAATTAACGACTAGCAGCTAAACGGAACCATGCAACCAAACACGTAAGGCACGGGGAAGAATTTACCCTAAACTAAAAGTAAGGCAGCTCGATAACAGAACCTCGGTGAAGGCGAAGGTGTAGCTACAGAAGGCTGAGCGAAGAGTTGGGCTCGACGAAATGGACGAGAAACTGTGAGGTAGCATGGACGAACGGCTCGCTGTGGTGAAATCTTGCTGGGGCAAACTCTAAAGACGAACGTTGCACAGACGCTTAGCTCTGTCAAGCGAACGGACAAGGACTCGGCACTGTGCTTTCGTGGACTCAACTGCAATTCCAACGGAGCGACAGATCTTGATTCAGGCGATGGAAAAACCAACCAGGGAGCGAGAAAAGCTAGGGAAATGTACCAAACCAACCAGGGAGCAAGAAAAGCTAGGGAAATGTACCTGAAGCAAACCAGCTAGCTGATGGTCACGGGTGAAAGGGATCTGAGCGAGGCGAAGCTGCGACGCGACTAGAACTGTACGGCTGTGGCGAAGCGAGGGCGTGCGGCAGAAGGGCGGCTTGGCGAATTGATCGACGAAAGAGAAAGGAAGGAGTCGCCTAGGCTGGCGAACTCGGCTGCTCGTGCTCGGCAAAGGCGATAGGGTTTTCGACAAAGGAGAGAGAAAAATTTAATTTGGCGATTTGGGTGAAAAAGGAGAAAATGAGAAAAAGGTGAAATTGGAGAGATGGCTGGGTATTTATAGGTCTCGACCAAAAGGGAAGGGTTTAACAGGGTTGCGACACGTGTCCTCAGGCGGTTCCAGCTTCGAGTCCTAGCATAGCCACCTTTTTCTTTCTTTTTCTTATTTAATCAAACAAAGGCTCCAAACTTCTCAAATAGCAACGCTAGCCCTAGGGACCTGAACCGAAACAAGAACTTGAACTCAGTAATTAACAGAACCGTCTTGAAACCCTGATTAATTACGAGACTACCCCTGAAGGAAAAATTACCAAAATACCTCTAGAGGCTCAAACTGCCCTAACGGTCCAACCGAACAACTGAAAAAGCAACTGAACATACCTGACAAACTGGAATGGAAAACTAGGCCGTTATAGTAGTAGCCTGAATACCACCGATGCCTGAAGCTAAGAACTGGCCAAGGCAGGCTTACACCGTTGGCAGGGTTCCATTCTAGCAGGCTACAGACTAGGCTTATGCCGGTGTGGTAGCTACTCCACACCCCGCTACTAGGGGAAAGGAATCTATCCTCACAGTCGGACCGGTAGGGACACGTACGTTGGTCCACTCTCAGCCTCTAGATGATGACAACCTAACAAGTTCTATCTAAGAATCCCAACCCTGTTTCTTATCATTCAAATGTGCTCAACAACAAATAAACCTAGCATGGTACTACAAGATTAAAACAGGAATCAAGCATGCTGGAAGAAAAAACCTAGCATGGCACTAACATGTGGAAACAGGAGTCAAACATGCTAGCAGAACAGATTAGCACAAAAGTTCTATTCACTAAACATGCTCGTACAGTAAAACAAGTAAACAAGAATGCAATAAATGAATATTTCGCAGGGTCTTACCTGGAAAACAAGCAAAAAAATACAATAGATAAACAATGCTCCTTGAGCTGCAGAACCAACGGATAAACAACCTATGCAAATAATGATAACAAGCTAACATAATTAATATCTAATCAGCCCACTAACTAGACAACCAACTCACAAGGCTCGAAACAAGGAATTACCCAAAATCAAGAAGAAAAGGCTCGGCAGCACTGCCTCGGCGAAGGCAAAGGCGGCAGGGCGCTGGACTACACGGCAGCGAGGCTAGGCGAGGCGTGCACGGGCACTGGGCTGCGAGGCAGTGAGCGAAGAAGAGCTGCGGCAGCAAGGCTGTTTTGCTGCAGCGGGACGTGCGACGATGGTGAGTCAACATAGCTGGCTGTGCAAGAGCCCGGGCGAAGCATTTGAGTGCGCGAAGGGGATTCGGTGCGTGCGTGCTGCGACGGGAGAGCGAAGGGCTACGACAAGGTTAAAGGGCGAGTGGCACAGCAGAAGGAAAGCGATGACGAGGGCTGCGAGGCCTTGCAAATGCAAGGGGCTACATTCGTGGGTGCGAAGAGTCTCAGTGGGGCTAGCGTTCACTGGTGCGAAGAGTCTCAGATCAGCAAAGGATGGAGCTAGCTGGGGAACTTAATCACGGCGAAGGAGAAAGGGAAAAAAGGTGATTTCGGTGATTGAGAGAAAAAGAGAAAGAGAGAAAAGTGAATTTGGAGAAGCGGCTAAGTATTTATAGAGTCAAAAAAAAGAGAAGGGCTTCACGGGATTGCAACACGTGTCCTCAGGCGGTTCCGGCTTCGAGTCCAGGCGGAGTCACCTTTTTCTTTCTTTTTCCCCTTTTTAACCAAAAGAGTCTCCAAACTCCTCAAACAGCAACACTAGCTCCAGAAACCTGAAACCAAAGGAAAACTCAAACTCAGCAATTAACAAAAAGGTCTCAAAACCCTAGATAGTTACGAGACTACCCCTAAAGGCAAAATTACCAAAATGCCCATAACAGTTCAAACTGCCCTAACAGCCCAACCGAACAACCGAATCAACAATCGAGCATACCTAGGGAACCAGAATGGAAAACTAGGCCGTTACATGCGCACTGCAGCAAAGATTTTTCAGTCAGGATATTTTTGGCCAAGCATATTCAAGGATGAGCATCATTATGTGAAAACATGCGATAAGTGCCAAATGAAAAGAAATATAGGAAAAAGAGACGAAATGCCATTAAATTCAATTATGGAGGTCGAATTATTCGATGTTTAGGGAATTAATTTCATAGGCCCATTTCCCCCTTCGCGCGGAAATTTCGACATCCTAGTCGCAGTTGATTACGTTTCCAAATGGGTTAAGGCGATTGCCACACCTTTCAACGATGCTAAAATAATTATAAAATTCCTTCACGGGAATATTTTCACAAGGTTTGGTACTGTGCGAGCACTAATCAGTGATGAGGGAACACACTTCATAAACAAGGCAATGACTCATGTGCTACATAAATACAATATCAAGCATCACATTGCAACTCCTTATCATCCCCAAACAAATGGCCAAGTTGAAGTATCTAACAGCGAGATCAAGAGCATTTAGAAAAAGTTGTTGGACCTAATAGAAAAGATTGGTCTTTGCGACTAGATGACTCACTTTGGGCTTATCGCATTTCACTCAAAACTCCATTGAACATGTCGCCTTACAGAATTGTGTATGGGAAGGCATGCCATTAGCCAATATAGTTAGAACACAAAGCTTTTTGGGCACTTAAAAAGCTCAACCTTGATCTTTGGGAAACCAGTTATGTGAGAATGTTGCAATTACTTGATTTAGAAGAGCATAGGCATTTCTCTTACAAAAATGCAAAGCTATACAAGGAAAAGACAAAAAAACTGGCATGATCGTAAGCTGACTCCTCAAAATTTTGAGGTGGGTCAATAAATATTGTTATTTAACTCTCGACTTCTTTTATTTCCAGGAAAGCTTAGATCCAAGTGGTCTAGACCATTTCAAATTATGCAGATAAAACCAGGAGGAGCAATTTGAATTAAGAACGAGTCGAATGGGAATGAGTTTGTAGTCAATGGCCAGAGACTCAAGAATTACTAGAATAAGGATGTTCAGTGCATGATATCTTTATTTGCATTGACAGAAGAATGAACGCACAAGTATGCAAGTGGAGCCAGCGCGTATCGGTACCTTTAATTTTAACTCCACGCATGCTAGTTTCAATATTTCCTATTTACTTATATGAGAAGTTATTTTACTATTTTTTTAATTTAAATTTACAATTTTCAATTTGATTATCTCGGTAAATCTCTCTATACATTTGAAAAGATCTTTTTTAAGGAAATCAATTAAGATCGACGCACGTGGGGATTAGACATAATCATTCTGATCAATAATTGCAGCCGGATATCGAGCAATCAGATTCCAGGATCGTTAATCCAACAGTTCATAACAAATACATGGCCGCCCTAATCCAATTGTCGGTTTGACACGATGCGACGATTGGTGCCCTAAATATCCTACCCCTTCATCCCATCGAATAAATAATCAGAGATTACCTTCTTCGAAACCTCACTACCATTCACTTAACCCTTTACCCCTTCTCCCGAATTCAAACTGCAAAAAATTTCACCATAGTGCGAAGACTTGCAAAAGACTACAGACGGTGGTGGAACATTAGGATGAAAAGACAAGGTGAAGTTGATCCACCTCAGGCTCCTGAGCTAGTCAACCTTGCATCTGCAGTCGTTGATCCTAAAGTTGAACATTGGCTAGCCAAAAGATGCTGGCGAACCTCTGCTTCACCCACCATGTCAGAGGAACATGCGGCAGAAGAAAAATATTGGGAAGTCCCCAAAAAAGAAGGAGTAGTCACTTTTGTAAAACGACGGTCTCCATCGCCGGTGCTGATTGACAGCTCTGTAACTTTAGGGTATTTCAAAGATTTGACGCCTTTGATGGAGGAGAGGGACATGGGGGATTTTGATCGAAAGATGGAAGGAGTCAACAGAGCACGGAAAGTCAAGTGCGGAGGAGATACAGACACTGGAACCTCTAGACTTGTTAAGATGGTCGCCATTTGGAAAAGAGAAGAAATGCCACATCAAGAAGGAAAAATATCGATGGTGGAAGAGCATCCAAGAGGATGCAGATGAGCAACGCCTGCACTAGAGGACCTGTTTCGATGCCAACTAAGAGACGAAGCAGATGCAGGCCTTGTCGAGCATAAAATAACAAGGCTGACACCCTTGGGAGGAATCCTAGACGAGATGAATAGAACCATTGAGCCCTTAATAGCAGACTTCTTAGCAGACCCTACCGCTAAGGCAGCAGAAGCGAGTCCTTCCACACATTCCCATGTGTCGACTCGTCCATTTAAGAAGAGGAAGAGCACGCATGTAAAGTTGGTGCACTGCCTTTGGCTGCTTGCCAACAATTTGGGTGCGTATATGGAATACTCAAAAGAGCGAGACAGTGCGTTATTTGATGCACTAGCTCTCTTAAATTTGTACATTTGCAAGCCCATCTTTTCGCAATTCTAAGACATTATTTCTTCCACCGACTCTGACAGTTTTGACTTGGAAGAAGAAGAATGATAAAGGAAGTCTCTGTCTCTATTGTATTTCTCTTCTTTGTGTTTATCTCACCTTAGTTATTATCAATTTCTTCATTTTATTCCTTGCTTTTAGTATTATGTTTTTGCTAATGCTGTGTTAGAATCTTGCTTTTTAATTATGCATTTCAAAACATTGTCTTTAATACGCTAACATTTAATCTGCTCCGGGACGTCAATTACTAGTTTCCTAACGAGATCATGTTGGGACGAATCCTTTTTAAACTTGAAACATAGGACATTTCCTTGAGGAGGGAATCAAAAGCTTGAAGTAGGGAGATTGAGAACCTTAGTTTAATTTAAGTTTGGGGGAACTAAGCCTCACCTTCATTAGGGACAATGAAGACTTTAAGTTTGGGGATGAGGGCAAGCCCGCGGAGTGATATGTGAAGAGCATATTTCAACAAAAAAAAAGTGAGTAAAATAAAAATCAAAACATTCTGGATAAAAATGAAACTGAAAAAGAGCGAATAGCCGTGGGTATTCCAAGTATTTCGCTGGCCACCCAATCAAGCGTAAGTTTAAGATATTTCAGTACTTAGATGTAGTGTTTTATGCTCAAACAAGCCATGCTAAGACTACGAAATTGCGGCCATGCGGAAAATTTTTCTCAAAAGAACTCAAATAAATAAGCCTCAGACATAATGATTTAATTGATCTGTGCTAGAGTCAGAAGTTTCTAAGCTACATGGTGTGCATTGAACTAAGAGAAATTAGGAGAAGAATTGAGATGAGATTGAAGGGACTCAAGTGAAAGAGAAAATGGATGATTAAGCGTATGGTGTATTAAGACAATTGCATCTAAAAGAATAATTCTTTTTAGCAAGAGGAAATGTCTGACCTTATGATAAAAATTTACTATTTAGCAGTTATTACACCTCTAAAAGCATCGCTCGAGACAAGCAATGATTCAAGTTTAGGGGTTTTATGACTCTCAAATAGAGTCATAATTTTAGATAAGCTGAGATCATTGTTTAAGATTATTATTTAAAATCCAATGCGAGAAAGGTGAATATAACAAAAAAGGTGAAAATAGCTAATGCTTACGCATTAGAGGAATAAATTGAGAGATATGAATTATAGCACAGAACATGGCAGAATTAGCACACTTAGCGCTCATTTAGCAAAGCTTATGCTGATAAACTGTTTTGTAGGAATTCGCGATATGGAGCAATGCAAAGTTAAGAATCAAGACGCGCGATTACGAGCAGAGCAACATTTGGAGAAACTCGAAAGCGCCATAAATGAAATAAGGAAAGAATCAAATGGAAGCAAGATGTTGACTAACCAGACACTAGAGAGACAAATTGCTGAAATCACGAGATTCTTGCCTTAAACACACAGACATAATTGGAAAATTCAAACACAAAAAGATGTCTCGTTGATCGATCTATGCTTATTTTGGAAGATTCGAAGGATGATTATAAAAGGAGACCTTTGTAATAGAAAAGAAAAGGACAGAAAAAGGTTGGAGAGTTTTACATTGTTGTGTTTCTCTATTTTACTTATTAGACTCATTTCATTTAAGCAATACTATTTCAGCATGTTTTCTATGTCGTTATCTGTATTTCTTGTTTGTATGATAAACTAATCTCATCAAGGCAACTCTAGGAAAAAGTGGTTAGTTTTAACATGTGTTAAGAAGGAATAGGAAGGGCGTAAGTAGAGCATGTTAACTAGGAGTTAATATCAATAGTAAGTGTCGATCGACCATCCACACGCACTAATAGGTTGTAAATCAGAAGAGGAAATAACCTAAGTCTAGTCCGGATGTTCAGTAGGTTAGTATTAAGTCTTTAAGATTTTAAATTAGAGTTTAGGAATAAATGCATAACTACTGCATATGTAGTGCCGGCTGATCATTACATCAAGTTGCAGTAGAAGTTGGCCTTGATGTGAACGGAAGGAAAACTGAAAGTTTGAGTGGCGTAGTATGATAGCTACCCCTTTATAATGGCCCAGGTTTTTATCCTGGTTCCCTAGGTATGTTTCCTAGTTAATTCGATTGTTTCGTTGGGCCGTTAGGGCAATTTTAGCCTTGAAGGGCATTTTGGTAATTTCAGCTTTAAGGGCTAGTTGGATAATTTATTGGGTTTCAGGGTTGTTTCTTCTTTTGACTCAGTTGGGCTGTTTTTGTGGTTTCAGGTTAGCAAGGCTAGTTTTGTAATTTAGAAGGAACGCTTGATTTGGCTTAAGGAAGGGTTGTTTTATTTTGATTAAAAAGAGTTAAAAGAGAAAAGAAGAAAAGGGTTTGGAGTTTGGTCTATCAAAGGCCAGCAAAAGAAAAGAAAATTCCTTACTTTTCCCCTCCATTGATCACTTCATCTTTTCCCTTCTCCTAGCCGCCGAACCACCTTACCGAGCAGCCCCACCGCCGAGCCTCCTCGCCGTTCACACCGCATCGCCCCGCTCACGCCCGCCTTCACCGAGCCAACCCCACCACAGTGTTCGCCCCTACTCGCCTTCGCCGTGCCGCACAGCCCGCGATCGCACAGCCGCTGATCTGCCCAGCCAAACTACTTCGCTGATCAGCCCAGCCGATTGCTATCGCAGCCTTACCCTCGCCGTGCCATATTGCTACCGCTCGCGCATGCCCATTGCTGCATCACCGTATCGCCAAGCTAGCCCTATCACAGTCGCAACACTAGTCTAGTCGTGCCACAGCCCAGCCGTTCCGTGCTGCACAGTTCGCACGCACACTCGCACAGCCCGTGCTATCGAGTCTACCGTCGATTTGGGTAACCTCTGTTCTTGAGCCCTGTTGCTTTTGGTTAGCTTGGAGAATTAGTTAGCTGTTTAGATATTAACTATTAATTATTACTGTTGTCTAGGTTGATTATTCATGATCGGTTATCTGCTGCCCAAAGAGCATATACTGTTGTTCTATTCTATTTCAGGTAAGGATTTCTTGTCGTGGTTGTGTGGACCCTGCGTGAATATGCATTGATAGTATTGTATGCTGCTTGTTTTACTGTTTTACGAGCATGTCTTAGTGGATAGATTGATATGATTTCTTGACTGTTTGAGAGCATGCCTTGACTTATTGTGACATGTCTGTTAGTACCAAGCTAAGGTTTCCTTTCTTTACTGTTAAGCATGTTGTGATCAGTGATGAGCTGAACGGGTCAAACTCTTAGCATAAGTTCGGATAGGTTATCATCATCTAGAGGCTGAAAGTGGACACGACGTATGTTATCCCCACTGGGTCGGGACCAACGAGGATAGATTCCCACCTCCGATAATCAGTAGTGGATAGCTACCACCCCGACATAAGCCAAGTTTGTGGCCTGCTAGAGCGGGGTCCTTTTTTTGGTGTAAGTCTACCTTAGGATGACCTTTAGCTTCAGGCGTTCGTATGAACAGACTACCACAGTTTGATGTCGAGGGCCTCCCCCGCTCACGCCCGCCTTCGCCGAGCCAACCCTACCGCAGTGCTCGCCCCTGCTCGCCTTCGTCGTGTCGCACAGCCAGGGATCGCACAGCCACTGATCTGCCTAACCAAACCACTTCTCTGAGCAGCCCAACCGATTGCCTCCTCTCATTGCCGCAGCCTTACCCTTGCCGTGCCATATCGCTACTGCTCGTACGCCTATCGCTGCATCACCGTATCGCCAAGCCAACCCTATCACAGTCGCAACGCTCGTCTAGTCTTGCCACAGCTTAGCCGCTTCATGCTGCACAGTTCACACGCACACACGCTCGCATAGCCTGTGCTACCGAGTCTGCCGTCGGTTTGTGTAACCTCTATTCCTGAGCCCTGTTGCTTTTGGTCAGCTTGGAGAATTAGTTGGCTGTTTAGATATTAACTATTAATTATTACTGTTGTCTAGGTTGATTATTCATGATCGGTTATCTGCAGCCCAAAGAGCATATACTATTGTTCTGTTCTTTTTGAGGTAAGGATTTCTTGTTGTGGTTGTGTGGACCCTGCGTGAATATGCATTGATAGTATTGTATGCTGTCTGTTTTACTGTTTTACAAGCATGTCTTAGTGGATAGGTTGATATGATTTCCTGACTGTTTAAGAGTATGCCTTGACTTATTGTGACATGTCTGTTGGTACCATGCTAAGGTTTCCTATCTTTACTGTTACGCATGTTGTGATTTGTGATGAGCTGAACTAGTCAAACTTTTAGCATAACTTCGGCTAGGTTATCATTATCTAGAGGCTGAAAATGGACACGACGTATGTTATCCCCACCAGGTCGGGACCAGCAAGGATAGATTCCCACCCCCGATAGTAAGTTGTGGAGTAGCTACCACCCCGACATAAGCCTAGTTTGTGGCCTGCTAGAGTGGGGTCTTTTCCTTGGTGTAAGCCTACCTTACAACGACCTTTAGCTTCAAGCGTTGGTATGAACAAGCTGACCCAGTTTGATGCCGAGGGCCTCCCATCGGCTGTGGATCAGTGGACACCATTCTGAGTCTTAGGCATGCGTACCTGGACCGGCGTAGTTTATGTAGGCCTACACATGACCCAGTTTTCAGTAGCATGCGGTGTGCGCACACACGTATTAGATGCCGAGAGGATGGCTCCCTCGGGCTAATGTCGTCAATACACCATCTCGTTCCTATTTAGAGCCAGATACTTGAGGACTCACCCAAGTGTCCAGGATCAGTTAGAGAGCTGGTCACCTAGTTGAGAGTTAGAGACTCTTGAGGCTTGAGAGTTATTTTTGATAACTCAAGTTTTTGCATCTGGTTGGTAAGCTGTATTGCATGTATGCTAGGATGCTAGATGATGTGTTGTTTACGTACTGTACCCCGGCTGGGGATTCTTACTGTGTGCCTTTGTACTCATCCTTATTTCTGTGATTTTCTACAGGGTAACTTGGGACAACATCGGGACGGCTATAGGAAGAGCAGATGGATCATGGGAGTCCGCTGTCCATCTTTCTATTTATTATCTTTTGTTTCAGCATGTAGTCAGGAATTGAGTTCCCGTTTTCTTTACAGTTTATGTTTGAAACCTGTTTTAATAATCTCTGGCCAGAGGCTAAACTAAATTGGTTTTTATCTATGGTTTTGGACTGTTTAGGTTTTCTTATAAAATGATTGAGTTTCCTTTCATGTTTTACATGTTTTTAATGGTTTTTAAATTCATGCATGCTGAGTAAGAACTACTTTTAAGACTGTTTTAGAGTCGGGTTTTTACAGTTGGTATTAGATTCTGTAGATTGACCTACTGTTTTAGAGTCATAGATTCTGTAGACTGACCTACTGAGTTAGTTTGTTGTCCCCATGATCATCAGCACTCCAACAGCCGCCAGGTATGTTAAAGGTTTATTGCTTTAAGGGTTTTGCTTACAGTACTTGCATCTAGCTTACAAGTCTTTATTTTTTATTGGTAGTGTTGGCCCGAGCATGGACTAACTCAGTGTGGTTTGGGTGTAAATCGTGAGAGATGCCGATTACGATGCCGATTACACGTAGTGGAGCTGGGACGTCAGTTGCTACCAACAGAGGTGGTGGCACCGAGTCGGACGCTTAGGAAACCACATCTAGAGCTGTACTAACCGTCAAGCCACCTTTGGCCCTAGATGGTGTCTTACCAAGGGGAGGAGCAGAGGCTGTTCTGCTTCAAAGTGCTACTTTTAGAGTGGAGTTTGTCGTGGCCATGCGTGAGATGGTTACGAGCATGTTTGCCGAGTAGAGAGCCGAGACTCGGGCACTTTTAACAGCACAACAGGTAGAGACCTGGGCACAGATGACTCAGTTTGCTCAGTTGTTCCAGCAGGCATCGCCAATGGCTCATGTAGCGTCGTCTGGTGGTGCAGTATTTCCTCTAGTAGGGTAGAGAGCGCCTTCAGCTCCGCCAGCTCAGCAGGATCCTGTTGTTGAGCCAGAGATTCCTGAGGGTGTCGTGGAGGGTGGCAAGTGGCTCAAGGACTTTGTGAAGTGGAAGCCTAGAGAGTTTGATGCATCCGAGAACCCATTAGTGGCAGTAAAATGGCTGGCTCACCTGGAATATATCTTCCGAGTTATGGGTTGCCCAGATGTACAAAGACCTAGATGTGCAGCTCATGTTTTGACTGAGACAACTATCTGGTAGTGGCAGTCCACTGACGGGGCCAGACTGGTGGGGTCCCCACCAGCCACTTGGGAGTTCTTCAAGACCGAGTTTCAGACTCAGTACATCAGTGAAGAATCCCAGCAGGAGATGGTAGAAGCCTTTGCAAATCTGAAATAGGGAGAGGATACCATTGTCAGGTATGAGAAAAGATTTTCAGAGCATAGCTATTTTGCTTTGGAACTGATTGCTATAGAGAAACTGAAGATAAAGAAGTTCATTGAAGGACTTAGGATGGAGGTTGCTCAGGATGTTCGAGCACTCGCTTAGAGACTGATGCCAGGGCCGTGGCTTTGGCCAAGACTTACAACAGAAAGTATCCAATTGTGAAAGCCCCTGTTGCAGCAGTTTAGAGTGCGACACCCAGTTCTAGTCAGAAAAGAAAGTTTGAGTCTTTTAGGACTTCTTGGGCAGGAGGTCAGCAGCAGCACCGTCAGGGCCAATACTAAGGCAGAGATCAGAGACGGCAGCAGGGTCGTCAGTAAGGTGCAGTGAAGCAGCCATTTCAGTGCCAGATGTATGGTAGAGCCCATTATGGTCTGTGTGGAGCATCTCCAAGAGCGTGTTACAAATGTGGTAAGGAGGGGCACATCGCCAGAGTGTGCCCACAGGTTGGAACAGATAATAGACCGACTCAGCAGCAGGGTCTCGTGTTTGCCAAAACTCGGCAGGAGGCTGAGAGGACCGATGTAGCTGTCACAAGAACCTTGCTTATTTTGGGTCATTATGCGTTTGTGTTGTTTGATTCAGGCTTGACCCATTCATTTATCTCTGCATCGTTTGTTAGACATGCTTGTTTGGAACTCGAACCTCTAGGGTTTGAGTTATGTGTGGTGACTCCTTCGGGAGTTAGTATGCTTGCTAGTGAAAAAGTTAGAGACGGCCAGATCCTGGTATTCGGAGAGTTATTAGCAGCTACCATCATAGTTCTGCCTATGAGCGGGTTTGATGTTATCCTTGGTATAGAGTGGTTAGCAGAGAACCACGCATTAATTGATCACCGCTAGAAAGAAGTCGTGTTCAGGATGCCCAAGAAGAAGAGTTTCAAGTTTTGCGGTGTCCAGAGCGGAGTGTGTCCACCATTGATTTTGGCTTTGAAAGCTCGTTGTTTGTTAGCTCGAGAAGCTTGGGGTTATTTGGGAAAGATGTCTGGGGAAGGTCGCCCTTCGTTGACTGTTGATCAAGTACCAGTCGTTCAGGAGTTTACAGATGTGTTTCCTGAGGAGTTACCGAGTTTACCTCCTCCAAGAGGTATGGACTTCACAATTGAGCTCGAGCCAGGGACTCTCCCCATCTCGAAGGCGTCGTACCGTATGGTGCCAGCAGAATTGAAAGAGTTGAAAGTACAATTACAGGAGATGTTAGACAGATGATTCATCCGTCCGTGTGTGTCCCCGTGGAGAGCACCAATTTTGTTTGTAAAGAAGAAGGATGGTTCGATGCGCCTTTGCATAGACTACAGAGATCTAAAAAAAGTTACAGTGAAGAACAAGTACCCGATGCCTCGCATTGACGACTTTTTTTATCAGCTTCAGGGAGTTTCTATGTTCCCCAAGATAGATTTGAGGTCTGGTTACCATCTGTTGAGCATCAGGGATGCAGACATTCCCAAGACGCCGTTCAAGTCGAGGTATGGTCATTACGAGTTTGTGGTCATGTCCTTCGGGTTGACCAATGCTCCAGCAACATTAATGGACATGATGGATAGGGTGTTCAAGGCATTCTTGGACAGCTTCGTCATCGTGTTCATAGATGACATTTTGGTTTATTCTAAGACCAGGGAGGATCATGCCTTGCATCTGAGACAAGTGTTGACCGCGTTGAGAGAAAATAAGTTGTGTGCCAAGTTCTCCAACTGTGACTTCTGGTTAGAGCAAGTGGCCTTCCTTGGTCACGTGGTTTCTAGAGATGGTATTATAGTAGACCCCATTGAGATCGATGTAGTGAGTTCATGGGCTAGGCCGACTATTGTCGAAGAGATTCGCAGCTTTTTGGGTTTGGCATGTTATTACCGACGTTTCGTCAAAGACTTTTCCCCTAAAGTGGTACCCCTTACTCGGTTGACGAGAAAAGGTGTTGAGTTTGTTTTGGATGCCAGATGTGATAAAAAATTTTACTACGCTGAAGCACAGTTTGACGTCAGCCCCAGTTTTGGCAGTTCCCCGTTTACTTGGCACCCAGGAGGTACCAAGATGTATCAGGATCTTAAGTAGGCCTTCTGGTGGAGCAACATGAAGAGAGAAATTGCAGAGTTTGTCAGCCGGTGTCTCAATTGTCAGTAAGTGAAGGCTCCCAGACAAAAACCAACAAGTTTATTGCATCTACTAAGTGTGCCTTAGTGGAAGTGGGAGGAGATCTCCATGGACTACATTTCTGGGTTACCAAGGACACCGAGAGGGTTTAGTCAGATTTGGGTTGTTGTTTATCGGTTGACCAAGAGTGCACACTTCATTCTCAAGAGGATCACTTATACCATGGAGTAGTGGGCATAGTTATTCTTGGAGCAGATCGTTCGGTACCATGGGGTGCCAGCAAAAATTGTGTCTAATCAGGATTCTCGGTTCACTTCACATTTTTGGAGGGCACTCCAAAAAGGTTTAGACACTGAGTGCAGTTTCAGTACTGCATTTCATCCTCAAACAGATGGCCAAACAGAGAGGGTGAACCAAATTTTAGAGGATATGTTGTGAGCCCGTGTGTTAGATTTTCTAGGCAGTTGGGACCAGTATCTGTATTTGATGGAGTTTGCTTACAACGACAGTGTAACGGCCCATTTTTCCTTTCCAGTTCTCCAGGTATGATCAGTTGCTATTTCAGTGGTTCGGTTGGGCCGTTAGGGTAGTTGAGCCTCTAGGGGCATTTGGTAATTTTGCCTTATGGGTAGTTTCGTAATTATCCAGGGTTTTGAGACCTTTTAGTTTATGTTGAGTTTGATTATCTTTGGTTCTAGGTTTCCAGAGCTAATATTGCTGTTTGAGGAGTTTGGAGACTCTTTTTGTTAAAAAGAGAAAAAGAAAGAAAAAGGTGACTTCGCTAGGACTTGAAGCCAGAACCACCTGAGGCCACGTGTCATAATCTCGTGGAGCCCTTCTTTTTTGCCAACACTTTAAATACCTAGCTGCATCTCTAAATTCACTTTTCTCCAATGCACGATTTTCTCCTTCTCTCTTTCTCTCTTCTCGCCGAGAGTCTTAGCTGCCGAGATCCATCGCCGTTCGCCCAAATCTAGATCCGAGACATCTTCCATCGCTGCCTTTTCTTGCCAAGATCCACTTCAGCTAGCTTCTTTGCCGATCTCCTCACTGTCGAGTAGCCTTCACCCGTACAGATCCAGCCGCACGCATCAGCATTTGCAGCCACGCGATCGCCATTTCCGTCACAGATCGCACGTCTTCGCCCTTACAAACAGCCAGGCGATTTGTAGCTTTTTGGTCGCGATTGCCTCAGGTACGTTTTCGCCGAGCCTTTCTTGTTCTCTGCTGGTTTGTCTGTGGTCTGATGTTAGATCTGTCACCCTGGTTGATTTGCAGTTGAATCAGCGAACGCTCAGTATCGAGTTCTCGCCATTCGCTTGACCAAGCCCAACGTTGTTCTGCCTTCGATTTTGATTTCGCTCCAGCAAGCCCTTCGCCACAGCGAGACGTTCGTCCACGCTGTCTCACTGTTTCTCATTTTTTTCACCGAGTTCTGCACTTCGCATAGCCTTCTGTCGCTTCTCAACAAGCCTTCGCCTTTGCCTTCATTGAGGTTTTTACTGTCAAGCTACCTTGTGTTCGGTTTAGGGTAATTTCCCTTCCGAGCCTTGTTGTGTTTAGGCGAATCAACTTCTGAGCTGTTAGTTAGCTGTAAATATTTCTTGTTTGTTATTTGTTAGGTCTGTTGGTTCTGCAGCTCAAGGAGCACTGTTATCTATTGTATTTTCTGCTTGTTTTCCAGGTAAAGATTTCTTACCAGGGTTATGTGGACCCTGCGAAATATTCATTGATTGTGTTCTTATGCATGTTTACTATTTACGAGCATGTTAGTGGATAGGATTGTATGTTATTCTGTTCTGCTGGCATGTATTGATTCTGTTTCCACATGTTAGTGCCATGCTAGGTTTATTCTTCCAGCATGCCTTGATTTTCTTGTTTAAGCTTGTAGTACCATGCTAGGGTTATATGTTGTTGAGCAAGTTTGTTGTTAGGAAATAGGGAATGAATGATCTTAGATAGAACTTATTAGGATGTCATCATCGAGAGGCCGAGAGTGGATCAACGTATGTGTCCCCACGGGTCGGGCTGTGAGGACAGATTCATTACCTCCGGTAGTCGAGTGTGGAGTAGCTACCACACCAGCATAAGCCTAGTCTGTAGCCTGCTAGAGTGGAATCCTACCAACATTGTAAGCCTGCCTTGGCCGGTTCTTAGCTTCAGGCGTCGGTGGTATTCAGGCTGCTACAGTTGAGTGCCGAGGGCCT
>JBBMKA010025457.1:1196-26541 GCA_037833695.1 Sechiopsis laciniata | reverse complement strand
CTTGAGAAGACATGTTGAAAATACTCATCTTATCACACATAGTGAAAGTGATGAATCTTCAACATCTTTAAATCATATATATACTTCTCTCCTTACTGTATCAATTAATTTTAAAGTGAAATCTCGTACTTTTTAATAATATTATATTTGAAAATTTTCTGAGATTTATGAAGATTTTTAAAGAGACCGTTTTTTTTTTCTTTCTTTTTGCCACTATTCTATCTAAACCAAAAATTAAACCAATTCTTGAACAAATCCTCACAATTTTTCTATCCAAAACACACTCTTTTATCTTTACTACGAAATACAAAAAAAGATAATTTTTAGGATACAAGTGGAGTGACATTATTAGGAGAAGCAAACACAAGTTGGGAGTCCTTTTCATGGAGGCTTACAGAGTGTTTGGGCCATCAAAAATAAGGGAGAGAATGAGAATGAAGATGATTTTTCGTGATTGGGTCACCGAAAATCATTTCTTTCATAATTACATTTTCCAAAAATCACTTTTTTCATTCTCCTTCTAACTACTTTTTATTCTCTCTCCAACAACTTTTCATACATCACGTCACTATTTTTCCACTCACATCATATTCATTATTTTATTTTTTTTCATAATCATTACTTTTATTTCAAACACAAATAATCATTCTCTTTATAATTATTACTTTCACCTCAAACACAAATAACCATTACCACCATAATCATTCTCTTCCCTTTTTTCTTTCTCATTACCATTCTCCCCATAATCATTACCATTTCCCTTATCCTAAACACACGCTTAATAAGGACACCACCTAACTATACCCTACAAAACCCTTTCCAATTCCAACTCAATTACCCCTAAGCCCATTAAAAAAACAACTCGACTCTCTTTTTCTCTCGCTTCATATTGCAATTGTTAAACATGTGTCTAAATTGATTTTATTTTCTTCTTTCTATTTAGGTATTTGACTTTAGCACTAACATCAATTACCTCCATAAAGTTTGCATTAAATAAATGGTAAAAATATGTGGTTGTTGTTCATCCACATAACCTTATATTATACTTGATTTTGAAAAGAATTGCGATTTGATTCTATCGTTATGATTATTTAGAATTGATCAATTGATTCCATTAAAAAGTTGTATTAATTAAAATTGAATTGTGCAAGAATGTGTGGTATTAATTTGTTGATTCACTTATGTTATATCGAACACTTTATTTAATTTTGAAAATAAAACACGATTTGTTTCTATTGTTATGATACTTGAGAATATGGGAAAAACTGAATTGTTTTCATACCATAAAAAAAATAGAGAAAACTAAAGAGGGAGACAATACGAAAGAATGAAAACTAGTACATAATTAGTTCAAACTGATCTATTCTTACATGACAATCTAGGAGCATAGTTAACCTTATTGTTTAAGTCAATTATCATACCAATGACGACACGTACGTCACTCGATCAAGTCGATGGCCGACTCGTCCAAACCACACATGGAAGCGCGGCCCCAAAGCATCTCCATGACACAACAACCCTTCGTGACTCCAAGCCACAATATTTCTGGTGAACTCTCATTGTCAAATAATGTTCTTTGGACAAAAATTTAACAATTAACCATTCATACACGGTTAGCTTCGCTCACATCTAAACCCTTAGATATTGCCTGACATAGACTTCCATGGTCTCACATTGAATTGAATTAATTACTTTTACCTAAAAATATATTGTAATAACTTGTTTGTACTTCGGTAAAAGTAAGAAAGACTGAAGTACTCTTCAAATATCAAATAGACCTAGCTAATTATCAAAATAAAAAAAGCGTACTCAAACCACCATATCACATATAAATTGTAAAAAAATATGAACCATTTCTTTTTCAAAAAATATATTATTTTAAAAAAAAACATTTTTATGAACAAAAAAATAGTTAATGATAAAAATTATCAGAAATCACTTGTGACAATTTGATGTATATTTATGATAGAGATCATTTTTGGATCATGTAAAGTTTAAAGGAAGATGATATATGGATAATGCATATTATAATAGTGATACAAATTTGGAATTTAATGTAATGAAGGAGATAAAGAAGATTATTCCATTAAAAAAAAAAAAAAAAGACAAAAGACAAAAGAAGATATGGACTAAAGAAAATGGGGGTAAGAAAGGAGACAGATCAATAAATATATTTAAAATTGAATGGAATAAAATCTTATCTTACTATCTTAAAGTATAGTTTAGAGAGGACGATTCACATTATATATTTACATATATATGCCATTTTTCTTTAAAAAAGATCTCACGTATTTGTTAAAAAAAAAAAAACTCCCACATTTTGAAGTAAATGCAATCCACTAACCTTTGATGTCCATGTAAATTTAAGAAGAAAAAAAGAAACTCCCCCCGTATATATTCATTACAAAATTTCCACACAACTTTTAAAAAATGAAGTCTGAAGATAACAAAACAACTTTATTACTGTTATCATATAATAAATTGTTTTTATATTTAGTTAATTATAACCTGTACATGTTTACTTAATTACTTCATAGTATGTTCGTTAGTGTTTCAAGACATCTATCGAATGCGTCGGTGATACGATTAATTATCTGATTTGATGGTAATCCATTTTCACTCCACGATCACGAGTTCGATCCCTAGAATCGATATTTGTAATCTCCCTTCTCCCAATCTGAATATGTTAAATAAATTTTTATAATTTAATTATTTTTTCATATGTTCTAAAATAGTTGTTTTATATATTTATATAGTTTTTCTTTACATTATTTTTATAAAAAATTAAAATGATAATTATACAGTCTTTTCTAGTTATAGAAAATGGGGGCAAATAAAGCATAGGCTAAGGGGAAGCAATTTGCAATTGAGGTAATATAAAACTCAAATGTAATTAAATAATAAAGGAAATAAGATATATCTAAAAAACAAATGATAAATATTGCATTTTAAAAGAAAAAATATACACGAATAGGACATAACAAATAAACTTAATCAATTAAATTAAATCATGAATTACTCAAAATTAACAGCCTTAATTTTTTTTATTTAAGGGAGGTAGGTTCCAAACTTTATTTTGACTATTTAATTTTGAATAATAATATAACAAAATGTAATTATAAAAACATTAAAATAAAATTAGAAAAACAGTAATTCTCAAATTAAAAGAAGACTCATTCATTACTTCATGAAAATTTAAATTTTATATATTTAGATCATTACCATTTATTTGATAAGAAAAAACCATTCAAATAATTAAATTTGGTAGTAAGAAAAACAATCAAAATACAAAAAAATTTAATTGAGGATCATTACAAAGATGATTATCAAACTAAATTTTAATTTTCATATAAGAAATATTTTTTTTCAAAATTAAATTATATAATTCTTAATTAGAGATTTACTATTTTAAAGTGAATTACATGTTCAAATACTTGATTGTTCTTTGTAAGTTGTAAAATTATTAAGTTTGATTCTAAGACAATCCATGTATAACTTAAATTTAAGGTTAAAATTGAATTAATTTAAAAGGTTGTGAATTAGGCATGTAAATACTCCAAGGTTTCTTCTTCTTTTTTTTTTTTTTTTTTTTTTTTGAAAGCCAAGGTTTCTAATTTAAATTCATTAAAATTTTCGTATCTTTTTTCAAAGTGTGTACGTAAATATATATATATATATATATATATTAATGAGATAGCAAAGAAAAAAAGTCAAGTAGCAAGATACAGCAACGTGTTACACGTGTAGAAACTCCACTTCAATTTTAAAAATATAAGATAATATAAAAATAAACTAGAATACAAACATTGAACATCCCCAAATGTCATGTTTTTAAAAAAATCATATGATATATAGTATTTTCTAAAAAAAAAACATTTGGTCATGCCGATATCTAACTATGGGTGAACAAGTCTTTGTAATTTCAGAAAAAATAATAATAATAAGTCTTTGTAATTAATATGCTAATTTTAACAAATCTCCAATATTTTTTTCTTTAATTAAAGATTAAAGCACAACTATTAGTCAACTTGAATGATTAAGATTGATAATTCTATCTAAGAATTTTTTTTTTCTTTTTAACATTCAAAACTTGTAGGATCGAATTATATGTGTCGTGAAAATAATTGAATATGCATAATTTGATTTAGATAATCGTCTCTAGGGGCAACGCAGTGATTGAACATCTGAGTTATGAGAGTGTGTTCTCTTCAAGTCTCAAATTCGAGGCAATTGTAGAAATTAATTTTCCTGTAACACTTAAATTTTCTTCCGGTCTTAACTCCAAGTTTCCGAGTCATAAAAAATATTTAGATATGTATAAGAATAATAGCTCTGCAAGTATATACATTGTCAAGTATATTGTTGTTTTATTCTGTACTCTCTGTATTCTGTTGTTATAATTAGTTAGAAATTATTTTCTTGCTTTTAGTTAAAACTGTACCAGGGTTATTTTAGTCAATTAGTTTTGCTGTGTTGTTCTGTCCCTTGTAGTCCTCTTAGATCTCTCTTCTCTATTTAAGGTGAAGAACTCTTTTGCAAGATATATGAAAAATCCCTCTTTAAAAAATATATATTTAAAAAGAAAAAAACTTGGATGACTAGGTAAGCTTTTATGCCTAACTATGAAAGTTGGTTTGGCCCAATTTTTATTTGAAGCCAAACAAAACTAGACCAACCCATTATCTGTCTCTTTTTTCCTTTTTTTTAAGTACATTTTCTATGTTAGTTTCATTAATTAATTAACACATATACATGACATTTTTTATTATAAAAATTTAGTCCTCATATTTTCCTTGTCATGTCTATTTAACTCTTCCACTTAAAAAATTCAAAAAAAAAAAAAAAAAAAAAGAAAGAAAGAAAAAGAAATAAATCTTCCACTTAAAAAAAAGACACAATTGAATGAAATCCTTACATTTTGTATGTAGTTGTATACTGACACATCCAAATTTAATAAACACACAAGCTATGTCAATATTTTATTAAGACTAAATGAATAAAAATACACTCACAAAATTTAAGATTTAAACATTCATTTCTTAAAAGTAAATTGACCAAAATAGATTACAAAAACTAAAATATGAATATTTTAGCTTTATAAAAATTTACAAGTATAAGAACCAAAAGAATATCTAAAGGAGAATTATTCATGTCATATTCATTAAACAACATTACATAGTTGAAAACATCATTTTAAGTTACAAAAAAACTTGAACTCAAAAAAAATGTAAGGATTTATCTAAAGGAGGATATCTAAAGGAGAATTATTCATGTCATATTCATTAAAATGTAAGGTTATAGGAATAAGACAAACTAATCCAGTTCTAAAGTGCAAGCTTTATGAACTCAAAAATAAAGTGCAAGATTTATTCATGTATTTTCTATATTTTATAATTAACCATTAACAAAAAAAAAAAACATTTGGCAAGCTTCATCAAAAAGACAAATACTATATCCTAAAATTTAAAACGGTTATTTTTTAAAAAGATTAAAAGATTTAAATCTTATCGAATATTTGCATTAAACACTATTATATTCAAAAAGAATAATAAATCCCATACCTTATATTCTACATAAAAATGTAGTGAGAGAATAAAGATGCTTTTGATTTTGATTTTTTTTTTCTTTTTTTAGGGTTAATACTTTTGGGTGTGCTTCGATAGAAAGTTTTGAAAATCAAGGTAGTGATTATGAGGAAATTTGAAAGATTATGATATACTGATGAAGATAGAACCTTATTTAGATAGATATATCATCATTTAGATATGTGCACTCTGAGTGGTTTTTGCAAAAGAAAAAAAAAAACTCTCATATTTGGATAGAAGGATTATTATTAGATGATATAAAGTTTCCAGATTTATTAGATGATATAAAGTTTCACCTAAAAGTAATGGAAGTAGCTCATTTATCTTTTAAAAATTTTGAACATTCGTCACTTTTTTAATGTGGGACGAAATGAGTAAGTATCTTCAACATATGCTCCCTCAAAAACATTTCATATAAGAAATATCATTTTAGATTATATCCAAATTTGTGGACCAAAATACCCGCATAGAATTCACTTGTTTGAGTCAGATCTAAATTTTGAAATCAAATACCCGTTTAAAATTTACTCACTATGGTTGAATTAGAATTTAGAGACCAATAACTCATATGAAGTTGTGATACCATATTAGATAAAATGAGATTATTCTAAGATTGTCATTCTTTATGTTACAATATCTTTAAGTTTTCAACATCTTTAAATGATATATATAGGCTATTCCACTTACTACCAATTGATTTTGAGGTAAAATGTAACTGTTTAATAATATGGAAATTATATTTGGAAGATTTATGTGATTTATGAAGATTAAAAAAAAAAAAAAAAAAAAAAAAACCTCTTTTGTTAGAGGGTTTTTTTTTTTTTTTTTTTTTTAGCTATTCTATCTACCAAAAATTAAACCAATTCTGAAACAAATCCTCACAAACTTTCTATCCAAACACACTCATTTATCTTTACTACAATATAATGCAAAAAAAAAAAGAGATAATTCTTAGGATACAAGTGAAGTGACATTATTAGAAGAAGCAAACACAAGTTGGGAGTCCTTTTTCATGGAGGCTTAATAGAGACACCACCTAACTATACCCTATAAAACCCTTGACTCTCTATCTCCTCAATGAGCAATTGTTAAACATGTGTCTAAATTGATTTCATTTCTTCTTTCTATTTAGGCATTTGACTTTAGCACTAACAATCAATTACTTCCTTAAAGATTGCATTAAATGAATGGCAAAAATATGTGGTTCTTGTTGATCCACATAAAACCTTATAATATATATATATATATATTTTACTTGATTTTTAAAAAAATCACGATTTGATTCTATCGATATGATTCTTTAGAATGGATCAATTAATTCCATATAAATGTTATATTAATTAAATGAATTGTGCAAGAATGTGTGGTATTAATTTATTGATCCACGTATTCTTATGTTATATTGAACAATTTATTTAATTTTGAAAAGGAAAAAAAAAACACGATTTGTTTCTATTGTTATGATGCTTGAGAATATACATAAAATAGAATTGTTTTCTAGCAATAAAAAAGAATCGAGAAAACTAAAGAGGGAGACAATATACAGAAGTAAAAACTAGTACATAATTAGTTCAAACCGTAATATATTTATTCTTACATGACAATCTATGAGTATAGTTAACCTCATTGTTTAAGTCAAATTATCATACCGATATGGGAACACGTATGTCACTCGATCAAGTCGATGGCCGACCCTTCCATTCCAAACCACACATGGCACCGTGGTAATTATCCTCACAAGTGGAATCCCGACCCCAAAGCATCTCATCTCCATGACGCAAAGACTCTTTGCGTCTCCAAGCCACAATATTTCTAGTGAACTCTCGATGTCAAATAATGTTCTATGCACAAAAAGTCAACAATTAACCATTCATACACGGTTAGCCTCGCTCACATCTAAACCCTTAGATATCGCCCAACATAAACTACCATGGTCTAATCTCATGCTCGAGATACAACAAAGTAGGGTTTATAAGGCATCTCATCACCGCTCTACATCATATCTCGCCCCACCCGCAACTTGTTTGGTCATGTCACACTACATCAATTAATATCCATAAACTTACATTAAATGAGTTATCAAGATTTGTGGTATTAGATAATATGAAGTTCCACTTCAAAATTAATCAGTGATGAACAAAGCAACTTACTAGTAGAAATTAATATAAATTAAGGATGAAACGACTTTCGAGGAAATCAAACTTAAGATTTTTTGCTCTGATACTATGTTGAATTGTATTAAATCACCAATCAACTCAAAAATCTAAATTTATGGATAAGGGTGAATGTTATATCAACTAACATGTGGTATATCAATTGATCTATGTATCCTAATATCACATTGGAAATTTTATTTGATATGAAAGAATCACGGTTTATTTCAAATTGTTATAATCATTTAGAATAGTCAAATGATAACATAAAGTTGTATTAAATGAAGTTTTATTAAATGAATTTGCAAGGAAATTTGTTGATTCACGCATCTTCATATTATATTAAAAATATTATTTGACTTTGAAAAGAATTGCGATTGGTTTCTGTTGGTATGATCATTCAGAATAAAGAAAACTCAATTGGAAGATAGTTGGAGCAGAAGAAACACAAAACAATTAGGATTTAATATTGAATTGAATTAATTAGTTTTGCCAAAAAATATATTGTAATAGCTTGTTTGTACTTGAGTAAAAGTAAGATGACTGAAGTATCCTTCAAAGTCGATCAAATATCAAATAGACCTAGCTATTTTTTTTTTTTTTTTAAGTATATTCATACCACCATGTCACATATATATTATAAAAATAAAAAAAAAAAAGAACCTTTTTCTTTTCAAAAAATACATTATTTTAAAATTAATACATTTTTAGGATATATATATATATAGCTTGAAATAGAAAAGATCTTAAACATATAAGGAAAAATAATATAAATATCAGATTTATAGACCAAAAAAATAGGTAATAATAAAAATTATCCAGATCACTTGTGACAATTTGATGCATATTTATGATAGAGATCATTTTTGGATCATGTAAAGTTTAAAGGAAGATGATATATGGATAATGCATATTATAATAGTGATGCAAATTTGGAATTTAATGTAACGAAGGAGACAAAGAAGATTATTTCAGAAAAAAAGAAAAAGAAAAAAAAAAGAAATAGAAAAAAAGGAGACAAAGAAGATATGTACTAAAGAAAATGGGGGAAAGAAAGGGGACAAGATCAATAAATGTATTTAAAATTGAATGTAATAAAATTAAAGAAAATGGGGCAAAGAAAGCATAGGTTAAGGGGAAGTAATTTGCGATTGAGGTAATATAAAACTCAAATGTAATAAATATTAAAGGAAATAAGGTACTTTTCAAAAAAAAAAAAAAGAAGGAAATAAGGTAATTTAATCTTGTGATAGATGAATGAATTTGAGGAAAGAAAGCAAATTTGGATAGGTGATTTAATCTTGTTCAAAAATGGGATTTGGGCTAATCTATTGCCAATTTGCATTTGGTGAGCTCCCATTTCCACCCCCACTATGCTTGGTAAAAAAAAAAAATCTGATTTATCTTTTTTATTATTTTTATCTTTCTAGATTTGTTTAAATTAAATATATAAATACTATTTATTTTATTTAAACAAATCATTAATTATCATGCACCAAATCGGTACTATCTTTTGAAATAGTGAAGGAAATATGTAGGAGAAGTCAATTACATCACCTATATACCATACATTTTGCTGGAAGGGGCATCCATTTGATCTATCATGGAGTGGTTTAAGTAGTCAATGAAAGTTTTGGAGTGCATAAAGTCATGGTTCAATCCATGGTGGTCACTATATAAAAATTAATTCCTCCGAGTTTTCTTATATCTAAATGTTTATGGTCAAACAGTATGTTTCGTGACATTAATCGAGGTGCACACAAATTGATCCGAACAGTCATGGATATTGAAAAAAAAAAAAGACATCCAATTGTATTTTAGACAAGTTTTTCTACTCAAGTTTTTGCATCTCTAGTCATATCATATTAGGTTAGGGCCCTATTCGAGAGTTTCATAGGCATTTCTTTCATTTTCTATGAATAAACCTTTAGAGTCCTTTAAAATATGTGTTTTAAACACATTATTTAAGTAAAAACTTTTTGTTGTTTTAACTTCGTTTTAATATGAGTTTACTTGGTTCTCGAGGAGCAGCTTAATGGTTGAAGCTATAGACTCTATTGTGTGATTCATTGAGAAATTTCTGATTCAAAACTGCTGAGAACCACTTAAATTAAAATATTTTTCGAAATATTTTGTGCCTTAGATAGAGAAAAGCTAAGTTACAATTTCTCAATTAAAAAAAAATGATGAAATAAAAATAATTACTTAACAAATATGTTTTTTTTTTTTAAATAACAACAACAAAGAACATCAAATAATTGGTTATCTAACAACCCACGTTTTCAAAATTTTTATTTTTGTTTTTTGTTTTTCAAAATATTGAAAATTGTAGGTTGTTTGATATATATATCAATTTCTATTTTTTTTATAAAAAAAATGATGCTACTACTCATTTTTGCTTCAACTTGTATATTTTTAATGGTTGGTTTCTTTTTCATTATATACATACATCTATTTTATTTCCATCTTTAAATAATATTTTTTAAGTAATTAGGTAGAGTGGACTTAAGATTATATATCTAGAATAATTTGTTTTATATATATATATATATATATAATGATAAACTTCATTAGTTTGATTGTGTATTTATTTTATTTTATCTTTGTAAACGGCAACTTCAGTTTGTTAAACATGCTACACGTTATTTTTTATTTTCTGTCACTTGTCTAATAATTTCTATCTAAGAATTTTTTTAAGTAAATACTGTAATTTTGGTATGGAGCTTTTAGTTTTAGTCCATTTCATTTATGTTCATTATGGTATCTACATTTTAAATTTATCCATTTTTGTCGATATATATTTTTTAATTTCTGGACATCTTTTTTTTTTTTTTTTTTGAAATTATCTATTCTTAATTCAATAATATTTGGATGTAGACATTTAAACTCTTTGTTTTTATATAATTTTTTTTTTGAGGCAATTCTTTTTATATATAATTATTTAAGAGTCCGCTTTGTATTTCTTTTCAAATATAATAAGCTGCTCTCCACTTTATTTAAAATTTTCTTTAAAAACTTTTTTGTATTATTAGTGGAAAATTTTGTACTTAAAAACAGAAATCAAACGAAACGGCGTTCTTTGCGGACCCTAGCGTCCCAAAGGCACGAGTTATAAATGTCTTAGTTCCGTTTCTCTTAGTTTTGCATTAAAATTTTATATCGTATTTTTATTTCAGTCAATGCAATTATTTCCCAATTAATAAATTCTTCAAAGATATTTTAATCAACAAAATTCCCACATTAATAAATTCATTAAAGATATTTTAATCAATAAAACTCTCACACGCCAAATTGAGTTTTACATACGCCCACGTCTTTTTATTTAAAAAAAAAACCCTCAACTTCAAATATTATTATTGTCCAACTCGAAAAAAAAAATTCATTTTCTGATAAAATTACAATTAAAATAATTAGATAAAAGGGAATTTGAGTCGATAATTATATGTCTCTTCGATTTTAAAATTGTAGAATTTGACTTCTTCGATTCTCAAATATTATTGTGATATATAATTAGAACTAAAAAATATTAAGGTAATTAAATGTATTTTTAATATTGTATCGGTCATTTTTTTTCAATAAATTTTACTAGATCGAGAGGTGTCTTGATTTTTTTATTATTATTTTTCATTTTTATTATTATTTTTCTGATAGAAGGTGATCTTTTCATCGGTTGTTTATATTTTCACCATTTAAACTATATATACGCCAATTAACTTAAATAAATGAAATTTCATTCAGAATATTTGGGACAAAATGGTATGTTTAGCAACATTCAATCAGAAGGGTACAAAAAATCTGAATAATTTGGATTACTCAACCCAACCAATCCGGCCCAAATTACAAATAATATGAGTGTAAGATTCATTAATAAATCAGGTTGTGAGTATATTGAAAATGAACATATACTAAAAAGATAGGTATGTGTTGAGTATCATGCATTTTTTTTTTTTAAACTTACGATACTAATCAAATCTATAAAACTATTATTAATATGATTACTTTTAAAAAATTAGTAAATATATTCATTGATACTAATAAATATTGTCACATATTATTTTATAATACTGGAATTAATTAGTACTTATAATGCATAATACTGGTATTAATGAGTACCTATAATAGAATATTAAAATATATTAATTATTATGGATATAAATACTTTAAAATTTACCTACATTTCTAATTATTCCGTGAGGAGAGTCCATTCACTATAATTTTTCCTTCAACCATCATGAAGTGGCTAATTGGTCAAAGAAAGTCTCGAGGTGCATAAGCTGATGGGTTCAATCCATGGTAGTCACCTATCTAGAAATTAAATTTCTACGGATTTCCTTGGCATCAAAATATGTATGTCATGTCGACATTAGTCGAGGTACGCAAAAGCTGGCTCAGACAATCATGAATAAAAAAAAAATATGATTTTTTTTTCTTTTTTTAATATATTTATATATTATGAATGGAATCTTAGAGATGAAAAAAAAATGATTATATACCATTCGAAAATCCAACTCAAAAATATATGAATTAAGTTGGATTAATCTAATATATGAAGTTAGATAAATTAGTGAATTAACTAACAATAAAATTTGAGTTGGGTCCAAAAAATTTCTCTAACCTAACTCAATTCACATCGTGATCTCTACTTTCAATATTGTTAGAGTTATGTCATGCATGTGTTCCAATAATATGGGATATGTGTCTATAATTATCATTTCCAATATAAAAAATTTGTGAATTTGAAGGATTTAGTCATGATGGAAATTCGTGGTTGAACTTAATTGTATTCGAATTTATGAAGCGAATATAGGCGAACAAGATATTTTGGATAAAATTTATAAAAGGCAAAATTATGAAAATTTATAACTAAAGTAGTCAATACAATACCTATAATTAGGAAATATCAAATATTTTTATTTGATTCACTCAGTTGATGCACAATATAAATATTTTTACTTGGCATATTACATTATCTTATAACATTTAGGATATATCTTAAGATTATTTTTCATCATTAGACTATCTATAAATAGCTGAAATACATGTCTAAATTTCCTAACCTAAACGTATATATTTATATACTTAAGTTATTTATCACTACAAAATTGTATGACTCAATTATTATCATCTACATTAAAAAAAATAATAATAATAATAATAAAATAATAATAATAATATTTTGTCTACTTACGTTTTTTAATTAAAAAATTCTATGTATTTATATTATCTAACAAAGGCAAAAACTCGTAATAAACTCATATGATAGGAAGAAGTTGTATCTTGATCCAATTTTTCAAACCATAAATAATTTTTTTGAAATACTATTTAAAAACACTAAGTGGAGTATTTGGCCCATGTGTTAAATTTGTGTAACTTGAGCATTAGAATTCAACCTATGTTTAACAATTCATAAGTACCAAAATTTGCCAATTTTGTTGTTTAAATAATTTATACTTTGTTTTTATATACTACAATTCAAGAATAATCTATCATCCCATGTTTATTAAAACCATAGCCCCTAGAATATCATTCACATAAAAAAGATATTATAAAAATTGTCCAAGTCCAGTAATATATTAAGTAAATAATTTTGAATGATTAACTCACTGGAATAAAGACAACAAAATATAAGAATTTAAAAAAAAAAAATTTAAAAATCTATAATAATGGACATAGTTCCGTGATATGTCGAAATTGTTTAAAATATTTTATAAATAAATATTAATAAAAGACCGTATCACTCCAAAATGATATCCATATTTATTAATATTTAAATAAATGATTTGTTTTTAGTCCAGAATATGATATTTTCTTTTCTGCGTGTCGGCCATGTCAATTTCAGTTGCCCATCAACCACCCATAATTACAAAATCCCCAAACTACCCTCCATAGCAAAATAAATAATAACAATAATTCTTTTCTTTTTTTAAGTAACTTTTTTTTTGTCCAATGACCCCATAATATTCACGTTTTCTAATTTTATCGAGTCATTTCCCACTTATCTTTCTAAGGCTATCTAGATTCATGCCTTTTTGTCCATTCTTTATTATTAATTTTTTTTTTTTTTTTAATTCATAGTAACCCTTTCAAATATTCCTAGAGGAGAGTTTTTTTTTTTTTTCTTTTTCAAATAATCTAATTAAAAAATTACGGATTCAAATCAGTCTCTTTGTAGTTATAAAAATAATTTTTTTAATTTTTGGAATTTTTTTAATTTTTTGTAAGTAAATTTTATTTAATTCTTACGTTTCAAAATTAAACATTTTCATCTTTGTCATTTCAATTATATTTAATTTTAATTCCGTGTATTTTTTAGTATCTTTTTTTTTTGCATATTTTCTTTTAAAAACTAAATTCATTTTACCAATTGAAATTTAAAATTTTTTTCTTTTTTTTTTGAAGTTGAAATTTAAAAGAAGTTCAATCATCATCTTAATCAATGTTTTGCTATGTGACAAATGATTTTGTTATCTCAATTATTAAAATTGAGAAATATTAAATATTAGAAGTAAAAATATTTGAATTTAAAATATAACGATAAAATAGAAATTACACTCAAAAGCATAAAAGACTAAAATTATATTTTTTTTTTCTTTTTATGAGAATATATAATGGATAGACTATTCTAACAAAATAATTATAAATGTATTCAAAATTTAAATTATTTGAATTCATAGTCATTAATACATTTTGATATTATATTATTATTACTCATTATACAATATTATATATTATTAATATAGTATATTATTATTAATACTCATTATACAATTTTAGAAAAAAATGTACGGTCAAACGATAGAGTATTGCCGTTTTGTTTGTTAGTTATTGAAAATTAGTGGAGATTGTAAGTTATTGTTGGTGATTTTCTTTTTCTTTCATGTCCTTACATTAATGACAAAGATTTTTTAGACTTGGGCTCTTAAATTTGAAGATGAAAGAAGAAATTTGTTCCCCCACTTTAATGACTATCTTAAAGAGCTCTTTCAAAATAAATAAATAATAACTATCTAGAGGTCAAGACAAAGTAATGAGTCTTTTTTCTTTGTGATTAACATGGTTTTAATTATTTTTCCAATCCAATTTTTCCTCAAAGTTTTAATGGACAATACAAATAGTCCCGTCTTATTTTAAGTCTTGGAACTTGACATATTTCTTTTTAGTAATATAAGTGAGAACAAATATTTACATTGATTTAAGACTTATCAAAGTATTACTGCTCTCAAATAAATGATAGTTAAATATTGATTTATGAGATTGAATCCGTAACCATGATATTGAACTGGATTATTACCAAACAATGAAACTATCAGGCTACCGTTTCATTCAATTGGTGAAATCATAGTAAAAGCACCGAGACTTTACTCCTAAAATGAACAATATGATATAAAATTATTGAAGATTGATTGTCCCCACTAACCATAGGTGTGACTTGCCTAATTAACTACACAAACCTAATTTAACTCTACATTAATAAAATTCATTAATTAGCCCATTGTACCAAATCAAAAATCTGATCACTTAAAAAAGAATTGCCTACCATAATCATTTATATTCAAATCAATAAATTTCTCCTAAGAGGTAAACTAACAACGTGCATAAAATGTAAAAATAAAAATACAAATAAAAATGACATCATGTCCCATTTAGATAACCAAAAAATTACAAATTCGAAATGCTTCACTCTAAATTGGAGTCGAGTATTTTTTTTTTTAATTCAATACAATATTTAAAAGGGAAATTTCAAACATATAAACTCTTAATTAAGTTGTATATAATGTCACTATAATTATTCTCCTTTTGCCGAAAGTATTTTTTGTTTTTTTATGGAAGAAGAGAAAGCCTAATTTGTATTTGTGTATGAAAATGTATATATAAATTTTTTTTTTTTTTTTTTTTTAAAAAAGTAAAAACCATCTTCGAAGTAAAAGTACTTTATTTTAGATTTTTATAAATAGAGATGAAGATTTGAAATCCCATGAATCTCCTCAGCCGTTGTAATGACTAGCCTCGATCAGAACTGGCCCGAACCAATAGTTCGAGTCCAATCCCTCTCTGAAAGCGGCTGCCCTGTGGTCCCCAGCCGCTACATCAAGCCACCCTCGGATCGCCCTTCCGCCGCCGCCACCTCAGCTGCCAACATCCCGATCATCGACGTTTGCGGCTTCGATCTCGACCGACCCGAGGTTCGAGCTGCCATTCTGGCCCAAGTCTGGGACGCGTGCCGTGATTGGGGGTTCTTTCAAATTGTGAACCACGGCGTTCGTCCCGAGCTGCTCGACAGCGTCCGCCATGGCTGGTATGATTTTTTTCACTTGCCTGTGGAGATGAAACAGGGCTATGCTAATAGTCCTAAGACTTATGAAGGCTATGGCAGCCGCCTTGGCGTTCAAAAAGGTGCTATTCTTGATTGGAGTGACTACTTTTTTCTTCACTATCTTCCTCCGCGCCTCAAAGACCATGGTAAATGGCCCGAGGCGCCGTCGGATATCAGGTAATTAACCACCCAATTCAACCCAACTTAACTCAACTCGAGTCTTGTTATATTCTTAATACTTTGTTTGCTTATTTTTCCTCGAGGTTTTTCTTGATATTTTCTTCACTTATTACTTGAAAATTAGGTACCAAGTTCTAAAAGGATAAAAAATTGGAAGCTTCTTTTTTTAATTTAATAATATTTGGGTATAAAAATTCAAACACGTGATCTTTCAATTATAAATATAAATTTCAATTAGACACATACGATTGTTGATTCTTGAATTTAGTGTAACTGGGTACTGCATTTTTTTTTGTTCTCTCTCTTTTTAAATGTGGTTTGAGATTAACAATAGTTCAACCCAATGATGTAATGCATGACTTCATAACGAAAAAGTTAAGGAATCTCTCAAATAATTTGTTGATTTTTTTTTTTTTTTTTTTTTTTTTTTAAGGTTTTTGAAGGTCTTGTACTTTGAGCCTAAGAAATGTCATTTCTGCCACTAGTTTCACTTTAACTATACGAATGGAAAATCAAATTGATTGATTTTTTAGTTTTTTTTTTTTAGGGGGGTTTGGTATTAAAAAAAAAATGTGTTGAAATTGGGGGAATTAAAATTAAAGGGATAATTTTATTTCTTTGAATAATGCAGAGAATTGATAGAGGAGTATGGGGAAGAAGTGGTAAAGCTAGGGGGCAAATTGTTAAAGCTTTTATCATTGAACTTGGGGCTGGAAGAAGGCTATATGCAGCATGCATTTGGAGGAGAAGATATTGGAGCTTGTTTGAGAGTTAATTATTACCCGAAATGCCCCCAGCCGGAGCTGACGTTGGGGCTGTCGTCGCACTCCGACCCCGGCGGATTAACGTTTCTATTGCCCGATGATCGGGTTGCTGGACTTCAAGTTCGAAAAGACGATAAATGGATCACTGTCAAGCCAGCTCGCCATGCTATTATAGTTAATGTAGGAGATCAAGTTCAGGTTTGTTTTGTCTATACCTTTCATATGTATATGTAATTCAGTTGGTGAAGGCATTAATAATTTTAGGCCTTGGTTTTAATTAATTATTTTCTTTTGGTTGTGCATTTTTGGTAAAAATGTTTGGCCTCAATAAAGTTTCTCAAACTCTCCATGGCCTTCTGCACATGGAGGGGTCTGTTCAAGTTGGGCTGTTTTTAAACTTCTTAGAATCTGTCCCCAAAAATAAACTCTCATTCTCCTCCTTTTATATATATATATATATATATATTTTTTTTTTTTTTTTTTTATTGTCTTTTTTAGTTTAAACAACCAAAATAGTTCCTTTTGTCCATAAAAGTTGTTTCCTTTTGGTTTTGGATCCTTTTGTTTGTTTGAGAGAGATTCCCAAATTGCAAAAGGGTGTTTGGGCAAGAGAATAATAGAGAATAATTCTTTCACCCACGTTTTATAATCATTATTCATTCTCTTATAACCACATTTTCATTCTCTTGTAATTGTTGATATTCATTTTTCCATAAACAATATTTTTGTTTTTTTGTTCTCATAATCATCATTATGTCAAGACTGGTTGGAGTTTTGGAGAGAAAGAATCTACATCGGTCATGATGCGAGCAAAATGTCATCGGTGTCCTAGACCAAGCTTAATGACAAATCTTATTATCCCAAACAGAGATAACAGTTCTCTCATAATCATTTATTATAACTCTAATTATACATAATGATTTCCCTCATAACCATTTTGTTCACCCAAATATAGATAATGATCATTATTCCTCATTGTATTCTCATCCCTCCAAAATAGAGGGACTATAGGGACACAAAGTTGTATTAAATAATAGGTCTTGTGTTTAAATTCGTGTAAAATGGTTTTCTCCCGGTTTTCACTCGATGAGCATTTTTCAATTTTTGCAATCTCACATGGTAAAGAAAATATTTAAGCGTTGGAATATAATTAATTTTACTTCTAACTTATCAACTTACAGTAAACACGTTTTGTTTTGTTGGCTCAGGTTATAAGCAACGCGATATACAAGAGCGTGGAGCACAGGGTGATCGTGAACTCGAACGAAGAACGAGTTTCGTTAGCCTTCTTTTACAACCCGAAGAGCGACATACAAATAAAGCCAGCAGAAGAGCTAATAACAGCAGATCAACCTGCACTTTATTTACCAATGACATTTGATGAATATAGGCTTTACATTAGGATGAGAGGTCCACAGGGAAAATCCCAAGTAGACTCACTAAAATCACCAAGATAAACTATGGTTTGTAAATGTGTAGATCAAAATCAGCCTCATTATACAGTTCCTTTACTTTATTATTAATATTCCTTGTTATTTCATTAAAAATTAACTTAAAATCTCATTATTCCCCTACATAAAATGTACATCTTCCACTTTGCATGTACAATTGGATAATATTGAATATATATAAAATTATATTGTTGAATAAAAATAATTGTGGTTTAATTATATAAATCATTTGCTAATTATTATGTCTTCAATTTAGAGGTTGGAGATTTGAATCTCAGCTCTCAAAGATCGTTATTGTACTATAAAAAAAATGAATTATAAATAAATGGGCCATTTTGAGAGACTCAACCTCATTTCATTATTATTTATTCTACTATTCAAAAGTATAAAATCAAACTTTGAAACAGGTTTTTACTTCTTCAAAGTCAATTTATCTCGAAAGAAAAAAAAAATCAAACACTAAGTTAATTTTTAAATGTTTCAAAATATTTTGAATATGAAGAGAGTGATTTTAATCCGAAATCACTTACAATTTCTAAACATGCCCTTTTTTAAGTTAGAGAAAGAAAAAAGAAAAGATTGATTAGTTTCAAATACTTTTTGGTTTAATCTCAAAAAAAAATAAGTTCGTATAAAGTTGTAAATTATTCTAGCAAAAACTTTTTCAAAAGTAATACACGTGTCGGACGTAGAGTAAGGAACATGTAAAATTGAAAATAACATATGATTTTTAGATTTCAAAAAAGTGTAATATGAAATTATTTTTAAAAAAATAAATATAACCAATGGGTTTTAGTGTATCAACCATCTTTGAGTAGGTTTGGATATATGATTTTGAAAATGAAAAGCATTGATTACGATGGATTTTTAGTAATTATGAATGGTTTGATAAAAATAAAATCTTGATTGGATTAAATGATTAATTGTGAATGGTATAAACTCTCGTTTGAATAGATGATTATGTTGATTGTAATTGAAAAATCTTATTTGAATTGAGAAATCATGAATGGTTAGTGTAGAAATTTAGGAATTATGAACGGTTGAAATAGAAATGATATTGTATCTGAATGCACGATTCATGAAAGGTTTATGATGGTTTTTTATGAACTTTTTGGAACTGCGTGCGATTGAAAGATTTGAACCTACAATTTATCAATTAAGAATATGTGTCAATTACTATGTCATTTATTATTAGGCTAAGCCCACTTTGGAATTAACCTTTTTTTTATTGTATATTCGTAAATGTATTATATTATAATCGTAAACTAGAGAAATATGAAAGCAAGAAAAAGACATTTATAATTATATTTTAAAAAAATAAAAATAAAAAACTAGCATCAAACCTTTGTTTTAGTATAAGGAACGAAATTATTGGTTGTGTGTTTCCTTGGCTTTTCTCGGTTACATATTTGATTTTGAAAATAGATATTTGTCTCTCATTTTATTTGAGAACATCAATAATTTTTATGAAAAATTTGTAACACATTTCCAATTTGAACTAAAAATAAATGAAATGAAATAAAAAATCAAACCTAGACTCTATATTTAAGATATATGTTAATTACTGACGAACTCTATTTTGACTCGAGCTAAAATTAGATTGGCATAAAGCTAAAAGTATAATTAAACAAAATAAGTTGGGTTAAAAAATAGATTAAAACTTAATCTAACTTTAAGTCGTCCAAATAGTAGAAGCTGAATTTACCTACCAATCATGCAGGCACAAAAGTCAAGAAATGGAAACTGCTCAATTTTTTAAACAATATTATCTATAATTAATTATGATCAAATCAAAAGAAAATATAATAAAATAAATAATTTAACACGTGCTTTTTTTCTTTTTATTATTATTTTGTTATATTGTTTTCTAAAAACTAACTATCTAATAATTTTGTCCCTTGGTAGAAAATGAGCCAAACGTACAAAAATACTTTTCAAATTGCATCATGATTCATGGGGTTGAATAGTTGGTTTGAAAATTTAAAGCTTTTATATAAATATTTTATCCTATTAGCTATGAGATAATTGGAAATTTTGTTTTGGAAAGAATTAGTAATTTTCGTTTTAAATATTATTTCTGAAACATATGATGGACTCATTTGTAAAATAAATTTAAAGTTATATATATAGTGTATAATAGGATCATTATTCAAAAATTTAAAAAGTAAGGCAACTATTTTTTCTATGCATGAAATTTATGAATAGTGATCTTATTATGCACCATAACAGTTCCATCGGATACATAGCATAAATAACTATAAATTATTATCATTTTAAAATATAATTTAGTGAATAATTTTTTAAAAAAAACTTTGTTTTTGTATTGGAATATTTATACCTAATCATTTTTTCTTCAATAAAAAATTTAATGCGGTAGCTTTTGGATTATTGATCAAATATCAATGGCTGTCTGATTTTTAGTCGAATCAAATAATAAGGCTTTAAATTAAAATTAAAAAGAATATGCCCAATTTTCAAATTGACCAATAAATCATTGCAAAATTTAAAGATTAAAATAGAATAAAAATAAAAAGTAACTTTCTTATATGGTAAAAAAATATAAGTAATAAATACTTTTTTTTACACATAAATGATATTAAGATCATCGATAATGCACATAACAGTGAGTTAGGGTGTGTTTGAGTGAAGAAAAATGGTAATAATTATAGAGAAATGAGAATTAGGGAGAGAATAGGAAAGGAAACAATTATGGAGACAATAATTATTTGTATTTGGAATGAAGAGAATGATTATTTATGTTTGGGGTGAAGGGAATGAATATGAGAAAAATAAAATAATAAATATGATGAGAGTGAAAATAGTGATGTGATAAAAAGTTGTTGGAGAGAGAATAAAAAGTAATTAGGGTGAGAATAAAAAAGTTGATTTTTGTAAAACGTGATTATGAAAAGAATAATTTATGGTGGCCCAAACAAAGGGAATCGTCTTCATTCCCATTCTCCTCCTTATTCTTGACAGCTCAAACACACATTCAATTATTTGAACTTCAAAGTCCTACTAACCATACATGAATGGGAGAAGTAGCTAAGCGACATCAAGTTTAAAAAATAGGTTAAAAGACTACTTTTGCCATTTGACTTTCAAATGTCTAATTTTAATCCGTCAATTTTTATTTTTTTTCCATTTTAGCCTGTCTCATTTATATTTCTTTAGTTTTCCGTTAATAAAAATAAATAAAAATCAATTTTTTTTCTCTCTTCCTATTTCACTTGTGGTTTTTTTCCTTCACTTTTCATCCCTGTTCATTACCAAAAGAACAGAGGAAAAATCATCCACCCCAAGCTCATTCTTCTTCTTCATCCTTTAGGCTCTTGAAATCCCCATCTTTAAAACCACATTTAAAGAGATTTTCGATTATGGGTTTTACAGAAAAATGGGGAAATGTAAAATATATCAGCATAATTATAAAAAGAAAAAAATAAATAATAATGAGAGTTAGAATCATGCCACACTTCGTCCTTTGCAATGCGATTCAGCTGGAGATGGGTGTGAGGAGTTTGAGGCCGGTGGGAGCAAAGAGAGCAAGTCTCATAAAATTGGAGATTGGAATTTCAACAGCTTCAGGATGAAGAAGACATTGATCTTCGGGCGGATGAGGTTTGATTTTTCCTCTCTTTTTCTGGTAATCAACAGTAGAGATGTCCACAGGGTGAGGCGGGGCCGAGAAATAGCTTTTCCATCCCCGTCTCTACCATAAAATTTAATCCTCATCCTCAAAAAAAGTCTAGTTTTTTTTCTTGTGGATCGGATTCACATGGGGATTTTTTTTTTAATTTATTTTTTTTTCTTTTTTATTTTTTATATATTTTTTGGATAGAAAATTTAAAAAATTAGATTTTTTTAAAAAAATTATCTAAACGTTTCAACTATTATATTAATTATCAAAGAAAATATCATCAACAAAGTTATATTTAATTGAAAATTTAATGACTAGAATTAAGAAAAAATATTAAAATAAAATAAACGTGGCGGGGATCGGGGAATCGTCTCCGGCCTCGTTCCCAACCTAATTGGGGATTCTCCGCACCGCGGGAAAAATAGACATCCCTAATCAACCGTGAGGAAAAGTGAACATAAAAAACAAAAAATGAAACACAAAGATTTTTTTTTAATTTTTTCATAATTTTTTAACGAAAAACCAAAGACCTTTTATATGTAAGGGACCAAAATGAAACAAAAACCAAAGGCATTTATTATTATAGTCTCGTGTATTAATATAGTATTATTATACCGTATAATTATTATACGGTATGATTATTAGGGGCGTACATGATTCAGGTTGGATAGGGTTGAATGAATTTTTTGGATCAACCCAACTTTTTGGGTTGGCCAATTTACCAACCCTATGCATAAGAGCAACCCAACTCAACCCAACCCTAAATTTTTCGGTTGGATTGGATTCTCGAGTTATGTTACTCTCATTTTTCTCTCTAAAGTTCAATTCATAGGCTCATAAATATGTTAAAAAAAATAGATGACAGTATAATTTAATCTATTACCTATCTTATTAGTGCATAATCTTTTTTTAGAAGGTTTATAAGTATGTTAAAGTCCACCTTATTAATTTATCTTACATACACACATAATATATATAATATATTTTTAGTTCGGGTTGGGTTGGGTTGAACGAGTTCAACCCAAGAACCAACCTAACCCAACAAAAACTACAAAATCATAACGCAACTCAACCCAAAAAAGTTATAACCCAACCCAACCCAAGAACGGTTTGGGTTGGGTAATCCGAGTTGTTCGAGTTGCTGGTTTTTTTGTACACCCCTATAGATTATGATTGTTTTTTTTTTTTTTTTGCCTAATTTTGTAAATAGTTTTCCAATTTATCCTACTCCTAAAAATACCCCACGGGTGAATTCAATGTGAGAGAGGATTTAAGCATTTCTTATTTCAAGTTGTCAAAATGGATATTTTTTAATCTAAAACAATACTAACTTATCATAGATAATTAATAAACCCCTAAGAGACATTTTAGTTGATAGACATTTAAGGTATTTAAGGTATGCTTATTTAAAAAAATTTAGATTTAAAATTAATGAACAAATTGTAAAATTCTTTGTTGTCTTCTAAATTTGGATGTCGGAATCATGGGGATAAAAGTTTTAATTTTTTTATTAAATTTATTTTAAAAAATAAACCATAGATTAATAAAATGGGTGGCAATATTAAGTGGTTAAAATATTTTTAATTTAGTGCCACATAACCATTGATAAGAATACACTTTGTATGGTGGCAATTGAAGGGTACTATGAATCTTGATAAGAAAAAGTTGACAAAAGAATTGGCACTAAATATCAATTTGAAAAAGGTGATGGATAAAAGAATATGGATGAAAGAATGACTAATTAACTTTCCCACCAAGTTTAAGGCCATACAATTCTATCCAATTCAATTCAATCAAGAAGGAAAGGAGGAAAGAAAAAGAAAGAAAAATAAACAAATAAAAAAGTAGTAATAATAAAAGTGCCCTTGAAGAATTTGGTTCAAACAAATAAGCATGATTGCATTAGTGACATTTTTTTTAGTACAACGACCCATTAGTGCCACATAATTAGATAGTAATTAAAACTGATTAAGGTGATTGTGGCACAAACATTTAAATATCAAACTTACTTTTTATATTAAAAGGTTTATATTTTAATTTATAGTGGTTAATTATCTACATATTGAATTTTTATAAAAATATATATATATATATATATATTTTGTGGGATTAGCCGGATTTCATGTACACTTAAAATAGTTCGGATTCATGATTTTATAAATTGAAACTAAAATTTTTACAACGGATAAACTATTTATTTTATGAAATTTATTGCAGAAAAGCAAACTTTGGTATCCATATTTTAGTTTTATCTCATTTAAAAAAAAAAAAAAATTATGCATAGCAAAATATTTTATTTTCATTGTTTTTTATTAATTGTACTCGATTGTTTTCAAATAGATTAACTAAATTAAATTAGTTTTTGCTATATTTGAATTTTTTTCTAAAAATTTGACATCCACAAAAAAAATTATAATAAATCATCATGGAGTGGCTCAATTGGTGCATAAGGTGATGAGAGTTCAATCCAGGTGGCCACCTACTTAAGAATTAATTTCCTACGGATTTTCTTGGCATCCAAATGTTGTAGGATCACGCGATATTCCTCGTGACATTAGTCGAGATGCGCGAAAGATAGTTCGAACAGTCACAGATATCAAAAAATATATATATATAAAATATAAAATAATAATAATAATAATAATAATCTTTCTATATTATACATGAAAAAAAATCCCTTTATTTTAGGAAAATTGCAATCTACTTTTTATATATGTTTTCAAAATTCAAGCTAAACTTAAAAATAAATTATATTTTTTTAAAACTTACTTTTATTGTTGAAATTTGGTAAAGAATTCTTTATCAAGAAAAAAAAAACTATGGGAAGAAAATGTTAGAAAAGAAAGTTAATGTTTAAAAACTAATCATCGAAACTCAAATGACCATATTTATTTTAAGTATGAAAGATGTAGCCTAAAAGAATAGTGAGCATCCATTTAAAATAAAATAAAATAAAATAAATACTAGTGAGCATCCCTTGAAAGCATGATCTAGGATAATTTTTAATTTTTGTTATTAAAAAAGACATCTAGGATGACTTAAATGTTGGGAAATGCCATCTTGAATTGGATCCTAATTTATGGACCAAAATATCCATTTTGGCTTACTTTTTGCTAGGGTCAGATCCGAACTTTTGGGCCTAAATACTTGATTAAGCTTATGCCCGCTTGGGTGGAGTTCACACCCACCTTTTTGAATTCAAAGCATTTTGGGTTGGATCGAAATTTGGAGGGACCATTAACCCATATGGAACTCTGATAC